>OLKM01001288.1:101300-146300 GCA_900291075.1 Melanogrammus aeglefinus | reverse complement strand
CTTTAACCCTTTTTATATAATTATAATATAATTACACTATTACTTGGTAGAAGCAATGATAGAGGAACTTTTGAGTCTGAGAGGCATCATGCACCCAACAGAAGGTCTTCAATGTCTGCCACCACTCGGTCATTCTTCGTTAAATTCATTGTCTATGAAACAAAACAAAAACAATGTGTTTTTCTCACATTTGAGAGACCAGTTCTGTGTTTGCATGTGTGTTCCTCAGACAGAGGAGTGAATCTAGACAGAGTGCATGCGCACGCGCATGCGCCCGGGGACTTGTGGGAAATTCCCAGCAAAAATTCCACTCTAGCCGTGCTTTTGGAGAGCACATTCCTTCTTTCTCATTTTTTTTTTCTTGACTTCTACTAGTGAACAAATGCACATTGGATTTACATTATTGGCACCATTTTGACGCTGTGTCTTTGCCTCAAGCAAGCTGCAAATCTGTAAACCAAGCTGTAAACCAAAGTAAAGTAAATCAATATATTTCCTGTAATATTATACCCCTATAGAGGGCCTTTAAGCAGTCTCCTTTGAGAGTATGTCATGAAAACATGAAAGACTGAACAGGAGAAGCGGTAAAAGATCCCGGGTCCAAGGTTGAAAGAATTACATTTATTTAGTCAGTTCAACTAGTCCTCCATCCAAATGCTCTTTCGCCATGTTCAACTTTATTATTAGTTTTATTCCCACATGCTTCTGTGAATATGCAAAATACTACACCGATAGGGAAGCTAATAATAATTAATTGTCTACAAGACTATGAGGAAGTGTCGTTGGTTCTGGGAAATACAGTGAGCCCAACTACGTACTGTGTGTCATGTGTAGTCATCTGATGTCATAAGAGTTCATCTAAATTGTTGAACTTTAGAAAGAAAAAATACCATTTCCCTATCCAAACTCCCCTGGAAATCCTGGATTGAGCTACAACACACCCCCACCATGGCTGAATACACGCATGGATAGATACGCATCTCTCTATTCCTGCATTAAAGAGGAGGAGGAGGGGGGGGGATTTTGGTCATAGGCGTGCATAAGCCTGAGTCAGACCCTCCAGCAGATGGTGATGTCCCGTGGCCTGGTATACACACAAGACGTAGACTTACAAGTAGCTCTACAGGTACTTTCACAAGTATCCCCACGTGTGGTAATTGTGTACAGAATAAGATGTGCACAGTGGGAGTGGGCGTACATGCACTACTTGTGGAGCTATACGCGTGGGGCTACAGGCGGAACTACTTGTTGAGACACTTGTGGAGCTAGTTATGGCGCTACTTTTGCAGCGTCTTGCCCTTGTGTGTGTGATGCAGACAGCCAGCTGGGTTTCCCCCACTACACCTCTGGGGATTAGTGGCTCCTCTCTTACTCTCTCTTTGACTCGGGCCAGCAGGAGCGACTGGGCTCCACAATTACCATGGATGGATTTCCTTTGACAGGTTTCTTTACTAGCCATATTAGTTGTATACAGATATGAGTTGACCTAGATAAGCACTTACAATTTCTCCTTACTGTACCAACAGCAATATATTGTTGTTTCTCTTGCTTCTGACAAGTATAAGTAAGTTGCTTTGGATAGAAGCATGTGGTCAATGCCCTAAATGCAAATGTTTCTTACCGACTCGTTTCTCTGAGACACTTCCACATTCCTATTTCTTGAATGAGGGTGTAAATAAAAAAATAATAATCATCCCGCCACCTATCTTCTGGTCTCCCACCAAATATACCCTTTCACACACACACACACACACACACACACACACACACACACACACACACACACACACACACACACACACACACACACACACACACACACACACACACACACACACACACACACACACACACACACACATATTAATACACTCCATCACCTCCACCGAAAAGACCCAACCTTACAGACGACGTTCAGTTAACCAACTCCCCGTTCTCCACTTCCCTTCACCACAGGCCTACGTATTGTTTCCACTCCAGTGCAACCTACCCCTCACCCTCACCCAGCCAGCCATTGGGAGAAGCCTGTGTTGACGTAACAATAGTGTGATGCGAGAGACGTCTTAAAAATACTTTTCATGGGCTTTTCTGGCATTTTCAGGCCTTTATTGGATGGGACGGTGACGTGGGTTAAAAGGCATGGGAGAGAATTGGGATGACATCTAGAAAAGGAATGCAGGTATGGGAATTGAACCTGGGTCGCTCCCGGGCATACTGCCTAGCTGGTTAGAGCACTGGATATGGTGGTGGAGAGAGAGAGAGAGAGAGAGAGAGAGAGAGAGAGAGAGAGAGAGAGAGAGAGAGAGAGAGAGAGAGAGCAGACATTGAGAGAGAGAGAGAGAGAGAGAGAGAGAGAGAGAGAGAGAGAGAGAGAGAGAGAGAGAGAAGAGAGAGAGAGAGAGAGAGAGGTGCATACATTGTTGCATTCATCTCCTACTGGTTCATCATGTGTGTGTGTGTGTGTGTGTGTGTGTGTGTGTGTGTGTGTGTGTGTGTGTGTGTGTGTGTGTGTGTGTGTGTGTGTGTGTGTGTGTGTGTGTGTGTGTGTGTGTGTGTGTGTGTGTGTGTGTGTGTGTGTGTGTGTGTGTGTGTGTGTGTGTGTGTGTGTGTGTGTATGGCCCTCCATGTCTGGGCTTCATATAATTATGCAGCCAATATAGAGTACATCTGAAATGAAGGTGTAGGTAGTTCAGAGGCATTTTCGTTCTTTCATTTTTACTCTTGACATGTATTCTTGACATTCAAATTCGGATATGTAGGTTTAAACCATGGATATCCCCCTTTCCGTACTGGTCCCCTATTGTTACCACAGACACCTGCTGCCCCATGCAACATTCAACACATTTTCAGTCACAGAGGCCACCTGCTGTGTGTGTGTGTGCGTGTGTGCCTGCATGCGTGTGTGTGTGTCTGTATTTGTGTGTGTGTGTGTGTTTTCTCTCTCTCTCTCTCTCTCTCTCTCTCTCTCTCTCTCTCTCTCTCTCTCTCTCTCTCTCTCTCTCTCTCTCTCTCTCTCTCTCTCTCTCTCTCTCTCTCTCTCTCTCTCTCTCTCTCTCTCTCTCTCTCTCTCTCTCTCTCTCTCTCTCTCTCTGTGCATGTGTTTTATGTCATGTGGCCATACTTTAGAAGTATAAATAAAATCCTAGAAGATGCTTTCTTTTTTGTTGCTGCATTTGACGATTTTTAAGAAAATAATTAAAACCTTTTTCCTCTAAAATAAAAGTCATGAAGAAATAGAATTATGGGCTTCTTTCATCTTTCCTTTGTACATTTCCTACAAATGACCACTGAGCAGAATATATTTTGTATCATTTTTCTTGATCACAGTTTGACATCGATTTCAATAGAAACCATGAAATAATATGACCTTATCACATGTTCTGGCCTGAGGTCCCTCCAGAAGGCATTCCAGTTGCAAACATCCAGTGACAGCTAAAGTGGATTGAATTTAAATAAATGTAAAAAGGGGCAAATTTCTCTATCTATACCTATTTATAAATAAAATAGGGAACACAAACCCACCCACGCATCGATGCACAATGGATGATCTTTAGACAGAGTTCCATTGGTTTCCAGACATGCTAGGGAAGATGACATTTGGTCCTGTGTGACCTAATTAGCTTAATTTCTTTCATCTATGAAGAGGATGAGGAAACGTTGTTGATGACGAGGAAGATGATGATGATGATGATGAATAAATACCCTATCTTTTTTTAACCTGTCAAGGTTTTCTTTGTGTGGTTGTACACGACCAAATTCCGTGTACGTCTTTATACAGACAACCTTATGTAACCTTCATAAAGTCCCTGGTTTAGTTTGAAACCTGTCATTTTTTTACCACACCCATCCCACTGAGTAGTGCTTTCGACAATGTGTCAAAATAACAAAACCACCTTCACAAGGCCTCGAAGTGTAGTAGGTGCTATAGTGTTAAACTTGGTCATGAGGGGGATTTCATACTTCCTGACCCATTAGTTGAATGGGGTGAAATGTGCTGCAGTGGAACACAGAGCTGGTTTCTGTGGTAACTCTTTGGCTAGTGGACAGAAATAGCTCAGTTGTAGGAGATGGACAGAGATAATGGCGCATTCAAAATAAACTGTAGATAAGATGACAAAACAAAAAATGGTATCGGAATGACAGGTCTACAACTTAGTCTATATTTATTATATATCGGTTTGTACTTTTAAACTTGGGATAAAGCCTTCTTTGAGTACACTGCTGTCATTCAGCTTCCTGGAACTGTGGTTGAAATGAAAAAAAAAAATGCAAACCAGAAACCTGTATACAATTCAAGTAACTTGAATCTCTTGAAATGCCTACAATACCTTTTCATGTACGTATTAGTTCTAACCTAACTATAATTGTAACATTTTTTGTTTCCCAACATAGCTTCTGAGCAATAAAAAAGGCATTCTCAATTGCTCAACCCCTTTGAATGCTGGTACATATGGAAAACATTCGTTTTATGTGGCTTGTTAAAGGGCAAAATATCTTTAGAGAGCAGTGGAGAAACCCCGACACCCCAGACAGTTGCAGAAGTCATTTTCCATGCCCTCTTTTTGCAAGGAACATGGGTGGGGGTATTACCAATCACATCCACAACATTACACATGCAGTTCTTCATTCACTTAAAACGGTCTGTAGGCCTATTCAGACCTTTGGGAAATCTCAGTATACAAGATGCCGACAAATATTGCTACTATTTTTCACATTTTGGTATTTTTTGCAGAAGAAAGAATAAAATAGAGTGGGTATTTGTATCTTCGAAACAAAGTTGGCTATATGGTGAATGAGACATGCTTTATGGGCCTAGTTAAAACATTAAAAAAAAAATGCTTTTATGGATTTAAAACTTTATCTGGATCAGTCAGATTATGTAATATGCTGTGCAGAATCATGATTTTGTAGGATCTTATTATAGCCATATAATATATGAATAATTATCTCAAAGAAGGATCAAGAAAAGATATATACACATTCGTCTTTAAATAAATAAGATTAAAATAGTTACAGAATTATACTCCCAGCTGAGACAGTCATTAATGTAATAGTATGAAATATGATATATTCATCTCACACCGGAAGAGGCTATATGAACTTCCGGGTAAATAGTCTGCATGAATAGAGTGGAGTGGTCTGTTTTGTAAAGTACATTATTGTGAGAATCTGGTGAACTGCAAATTGTAACATGTCTCGTGGATCGAGTGCAGGGTTTGATCGCCACATTACGATCTTCTCTCCCGAGGGAAGGCTCTATCAAGTCGGTAAGAGCGCGGACCTCATCGCACCCGAGCCGGTTCTTTGTAGCTCGCTAGCTAAATGCTCTGTCATGGTTCGCTTAGCTTAGCTTGTGGCTACGCACTAACATACAATTCGGTTACAGCAAAACTCCTCGCTAAAACATAAACACATTGTTTATATTTGTAAGAAAATTACAACGGTGTGTGTATTCTTTGTCATAACTAAGGATGCAAGATGTCAAAATGATTTAAACACAACATGTTCAGCTTGAGTGCTAGTTAGCTTGTTAGCGTGTTGAACTGAATTGGTGAGCTGATGCATTGCTGTACTTTTCATGTCAACATTGATGAAGTAAACGGTTTATATAAACGTTGCTTATTCACTGTTATAAAACGTATCTTATTCGCTACAATACACTACTATACGTAATTATGCCGCAGTGTGTCATGCACTGATACGGCTGTTGTTCTGACATGATGCTCTAAACCCTTTTCAATGAATCCCATTCATTTGTTTTTCTTCGATTACAGAATATGCGTTCAAAGCTATCAACCAAGGTGGACTCACATCGGTAGCAGTCAGGGGGAAAGACTGTGCAGTTGTTGTAACACAGAAAAAGGTTCCAGTAAGTAGGTCTTCAGAGGACTGTCATAGACAACACTTGTGCCATAGTTTCATTGAACTCTGGAACAAGTGGGATGCTTCACCAGCCCCTTGACTTCATGTCAACGTCGCTTGCTTTGATTTGGACATCAGTATTCAGCATCTGACTATCGATAAGTTCAGTGAGACAACTGTGTTCATATAATGAACCCTATCGTCTCAACACTACATACTCATTGATTCCATTGAATTATAGTTTTCACCATCAAATACAAGTGGGTAATTTCACTGTTAAAAACATCCTTTTTCTTCCAGGACAAGCTCCTGGACTCGTCCACAGTCACCCACCTCTACAGAATAACAGACAACATTGGGTGTGTGATGTCTGGGATGACAGGTACGAAGTGACTGAAACTTTTTCTGGTTGTAATGCTGTTCATACAGAATGCAACCGGCATCCCATCGCTGGATCCCCGTTCAACTAGCATGTTTCCGATGCAGATGTAAAACAGGATTCTCCAAAAAGAAAAAATAGGACGTGAACGTTTTTCCCTTTTTATTTCTGAAACGGTTCATCCTTAAGTTTATTTGAATTACTCTTAAAAAAAATTGGAACTACAATATCTGAGTGCTGGGTGAGGGAAGTCTGTTGCTATTGGATATACTCTTGGTCCGCGTAATCAGAGGAAAACGCAAACTTGTTGGTCTTTTAATATAAGCACTGTGACGCATGCCAAGGTTTTGAGCAGTGTTTGAAATCTGCCCCCGGTGCGAGTGCTCTCATTGGAAACACGACCCACTTAATTTAATAATTAAGACACATGGCATAAGGGTTTAATGTGCAATGTTGCAATGAATTTGAACAGAAGCACTATTCAAGAGAATACGTAGAAAAAATGGTATTGTATTGTCATGAATGGAAGGGCTTTTGATAGTCTAAATATGTTAGGTTTGAACCAGTGTGACCTTCAAATTATCAAAACATGATGTTGAAATGTCAGAAACGGAAACTAGTTTTAGTCTGATACCATACTTTATCATTCCATAATCGTCAATGCAATGAGCTTAAATTGACCATTTAGGAATGTTATCTTGATTTCATAAGCTTATCAAGATATTTATCAAGGCTCTTTTAGTTGTCCCATGATTCTCGTGATAATGCATTCTCCATACGACCCAGCCCTACGATAACGTAAAAACATTGATTTAACTTATTAGTGAATTTCCAAATGAATTATGCAATTCTTCATATCTATATTCTGTGTGGTTGCACCTGGTCTTATGGATGACGCACAGCATTACGCCCAATAACGTCATGTTCAGGGGTGCACATAACTTTTTTATAGAGTTACGTAGTTGAGTACCAGGAGATGGTGTTTGGTACGCACCCCAGACATAGCTCCACACGTAACATCGGTTCTTATGAAATTTACCCAATTTCACGGAGGTTTTTTGCGCCCCTTTTTTTTTTTTATATATATATATATCAAACTGCAGCAGCTTGATTACGGAGCGTTTGATTATCTGACAAAGGGAACGTTGTGATCAGCTGATTTTGCGCAGTTCTCCAGTATGTGCGCGGTGCACATGAGCACACATTTCATTGCACTTATCATTCGCTTCGAGCCACGGCACATCTTGGTGCCACTATTGGTGTTCCATTTGCCCTTTCTTTACAGGTGGCGCACGCACAAGTAGCTGCTTAATGTACTTTGTTGTTTTGTTTTTTCCCGATCTCCCGTGAGTTACGCCAAAGCGCTGTAGTGACACAAGTGACGTTACGCATCCCCCGGTTATGGCCGCGCATGCGTACTTGCGTACCAGTTATGTGCACCCCTGGTCATGTTGCTCCGGCCCCTTCAATATAAAGCCCTCATCACTGCCGGCTACTGTGTCACTTGTCGGCATACAATCAGATTGGGTTTTTACCAGAAAATCAAATCATAGTTCACAGAAGCACTCTGAATGT
Organism: Melanogrammus aeglefinus; assembly: GCA_900291075.1. Taxonomy (NCBI): domain Eukaryota; kingdom Metazoa; phylum Chordata; class Actinopteri; order Gadiformes; family Gadidae; genus Melanogrammus; species Melanogrammus aeglefinus. Next base: position 138,484 of record OLKM01001288.1, on the reverse strand, counting down.
TACTCAACCTTGTGAAATATTTTCTACCGTAACCTCATTCAACCCCTACTCTTGACCTCTGACCCCAGCCGACGGCAGGTCCCAGGTGCAGCGGGCGCGTTACGAGGCGGCCAACTGGCAGTACAAGTACGGCTACGAGATCCCCGTGGACATGCTGTGCAAGCGGATGGCAGATATCTCGCAGGTGTACACGCAGAACGCTGAGATGAGACCCCTGGGCTGCTGTGAGGACACCCCTTTGTTTCCTTTCTGTGGACCGGACTCTAAGGCCCAATCCCATTTCTACCTCTTACCCCATCCCCTTACCCCTGCCCCTTGTTTTGCAGGGGCAAGGCGTAAGGGGAGGGGTAAGGGGTAGAAATGGGATTGGGCCTTAAAGTGTAGTTCCGGCGAAAATTTAACCCAGGGTCTTTTTCGGAAAGCAGCATAAAAGAGGTTCCAATAAATTGAATTTAACAATCTCGCCTCTTGATACTTGACTTTAAAAAAAAAAAAAAAGGCACCTCTATTATATAATTAGCCAGTAATGTGTGGAAACATGGTCCTACCGGTAAGGCACAGACTTTTTTTAAATAAACTCTGGTACACTAAGATTTTGATGATTTGTTTTATGTGCAGGCACCCTAGTCATGCTACTGCTGAGGTTTGGTACTATTTGGAGCAATATTACTGGTTTAAAAAATGCAGATTTGAAAATGTTTGCAGTGCCCCTAGCCAATAACATGGAAGCTATAGGGGCTGTTGCATTGCTCTGGGCATTCGCGGGCAAGCTCTACTATTGTCAACCAAGAAAAGTGTCTGGGGTGTCTTATTTTATGAGGCTTCGTGCCGCATAAAGACCTGGGTTCAGTTTTCGCAAGAATTACAATTGAAGCTGCACTCATGGGAAGGTTACAATGTTATACAGGGCCTTGACGAAGTAGAGGCAGTGAGTCAGATTCAGACTCCCTTTAAATAACCCAGACTGTATCATAGGGTTTTTTGATAATTTTGCAATAAGAAATCAACTAAGTCGGGAAGGAGTCAGCAACTGCTGGGGGGAATAACATGTTTGGCAACAATAATTTGCGCATAGCGTAGTTTTCTCCAGATGATGCGCGTTGAGCTGTGCCATGATTCTGTTGTAAAAAGGAATGGGGAATGATGACTTTTCTTCTCTGGTAGGTAGGAGTTTTGATTTAGAGCTAAATGTTTAAATTTGTCGAGCGTGCTCACGCCCCCCCTAAAGAAAATCCTCAAGTGAGTGGTGTAAGGATTTGAACTGTCTCTCCCCCAGGCATGATCATGATCGGTATTGACGCGGAGCACGGCGCACAGGTGTACAAGTGCGACCCGGCCGGCTACTACTGCGGCTTCAAGGCCACCGCCGCCGGGGTCAAGCAGACGGAGGCCACCAGCTTCCTGGAGAAGAAAGTGAAGAAGAAGCTGGACTGGACCTTCGAGCAAACCATCGAGGTACGAGAATCACGCCGTCTAGCTAAAACCCTGTGTTGCGATTAGCGGGTGGGAATCTTTTGGTTCGGTCGATTTATATTCTTTGGCTCACGATTCAGTTATAAGGGATGCTAATTTCCGTATCTTCTCCAGTGCGCCTAGAAAGGCGGTGTGGCCAATATTAAAGCACAGTAAAGGGTGAATACAATGATGTAGTTATACTCTTAAGTTACCTCGACTGAATGCATCAACGTAAACGAACAAAGTCAAACCTAAGCCAGAAGGTTTTTTTTGCAAGTTTTGAATCGATTCAGAATCCGCCAATCCATTTCACCAACCCCTAGTCCCAATGCATGCTCTATGGGTGGAGCTTCAGCGCTCAGCCTAGTGTCTGTGCCACCACGGCCACTTCAGACACTCCAGGGGCCCTATTTTAACGGTCTGAAACGCAAGTGGGAAAGCGCAAAGCGCAAGTAGCTTTGTGGGCGGTTCTACGGCACTATCGCTATTTTACAGGCGGATAAATGACACTTCCGCCGCGGCGCAAGTGTCAACGGGTTGGTCTGAAGCAGCCTAATTACCCGTAGGTGTGGTTTGGGCGTAACGTGCAATGAACCAATCAGAGCGTTTTCTCGCATCCCCTTTAAGAACGATCGGCGCATGTTCCATGGCGGATTGCTATTATGATGGCGGGTTTGCCAGGCGCACGCAATGAAAGGTTCAACACAGAAGATACCGATGTGCTTGTCAGAGTAGTCAAAGAACGCGACTTGGCTTTATATGGGGATGGGAGAAACCCACCCAAAATTGCTTCCGTGAAAGCGGCTTGGGAGGAAATCGCCGTAATTGTTTCAGCAGCTGGACAAAATATAATATTATAATATTATTATTTTATCTTTATGGACACCACAATGATTTTCCTTGTTTGGTAATATTTTATTGTCCTTGTAATTATGTATGGTTTGCAAAAATGGGAACTGCTGTCCGTGTAGATGAGAGAAGCAAAGTGTATGCGCGAGGTGCAAAAGCAATCCGTATGCATCGCATGCGCATGTATGCATGCGCCCTTAAAATAGCATCTGAACAACGCGCCACTGACTTTAAACCAGGTATTTCCTGGTCAGTAGCGCAATGGTTTTCAGAAACGTCAAAATACCGTTTGCGCCAGATCACGCCTCCTCCTTCCGCCGAACCGCCCCTTGGGGCGCAAGATCATTCCCTAATTTACCGGCGAGTAGCGCTGGTGGCAAAAGAACGCTCTGCGCCAGTTGTAAACTAGCAACGACACATGCGCCAGTGACCAAGTCACTTGCGCCGGATGCAAGATAGGGCCCCAGGTGTCTGAGTGGGTATGCTTAGGCCTCAATATCCACGAAAATAAAGGAAAGTCGGCCGCTCCGGCCGACTTTCCTTTATTTTCGTGGATATTGAGGCCTAAGCATACCTACTATGATATTTATCTAAATAGTAAAATCCAGTGACCTCTGCTAAATGCCTAAAGTAGAATGTAAATGCAAAGACGGTTGATAATGGAAGAAATGCAGGCTCGGAAAGGGGTTGATCTTGGCAAGAGATGGATTCTATCCTTGGTATTGTCGGTGGTTTTAACATTTTAGAATTATTTCATCAACAAACAACAACTTAACATAGGTGCCCTGTTGACCTGCTCTGTAATTCCCTGTGGTTTTCCCCCCCAGGCGTTGACTGTATATTGTGCTTATTTCCCTTTTCTGTTTCGCTTGGACCCCTCCCTGCAGACGGCAATCTCCTGCCTGTCAACTGTTCTGTCTATTGACTTCAAACCCTCAGAGTTGGAGGTTGGCGTGGTCACCATCCAGGACCCAAAGTTCAGGTGAGGGCCCACCATGAACATTAACTGCAGTTTGCCACCCGTGTTTTAATGGGGGCCAGGTGTATGGGAAAATGCACAATCACAAAGTATGTATCAGGCTGAAAGTACTTTTCTTTTTCCACTGACATTCCAAGCCTCCTATTTTTAGCATTCTGCACTGAAAAGTTAAACTTCCATTTTGATGGATGATTATTCATTTTTTAGCTCTTTGAGATGAACATGGTTTTAACGTGAACTTAGGCCCAATCCCATTTCTTTGCTCACTGTCTCAACCCTACATCTCAACCCTAACCCTACCCTTACCCTCATTGCTCATGCTCATTGCTACCCCTAATGGCCGGCTCAGACTACACGATTTCAGCCCGATTTTGCCACGATTCTTTCGTCGCAGACAAATTTGCGAATCGTACACGATTTTTGACAGGTCGGCGACGAGACGAGGTCTTGTAATGTGACATGCTTGCGATCTGCTACGTTTTCGTCTGCGACGTTCGAAAGCCCCACGACGAAAAGTTTGGCATGTCAGAATTTTTTGGGGAATCGCATGACGTAGCTATCATGAGGGAACCACGCCCCCAGTTGCGTGAGGGAACCCAGCTGGAGCTCAGTGTTTACCAACTGACTTCACTGCACTACGCTGTGAGTACACAGAAACTACTACAAAAAATGAATGCGATCAATAAGAAGAAGAAGAATGCTAATGAAGAAAACGAGAGAAAATGAAACAACATAATGGAGACAACTTTGGTTGAAATGCGGCAGTATATTTACATCGCTCACGTCACTCGCAACGCAACTACTGTCAGGAGTTGCTTCATTGAGCAGATATAAAAACTACTGGAACCTTTATGACAAAAATGTAAAAAACATTTATGTCAGTTCTAAACCTTTGATTTTCTAAATATCTTGTAAACGTGAATGATACAAAGTAAAGAGCATCGCACCCTAGAATCGTGTAGTGTGGCCATTCTTCCGACGAGACAACGCCCGATTTCCTGGCTCTGGGATCATATAGTGTGACATGTTAAATCGTGGAGGGATGTCTGAGAATCGTGTAGTCTGAGCCGGCCATAACCGATCCCCTACCAAATGGGACAACCCTACCCTGTGACGTCATCAAACCTGGGAAGATCTGGATATCATACGACATGAGCCCGGCAGCTCCCCGACCGCGGGCCGCCCGGCCGTGGACCGGGGTCGGGCGGCCCAGGGTCGGAGAGCTGCCGGGCTCATGTCGTATGATATCCAGATCTTCCCAGAGTCCGTTCTACAGCCCTAACACATTACCCCATAAACATGCAATCAAATGGGCGAAATGGGACATGAAAATAGGGCAAGTGTTGACATGGAACTATCCATGTTGCGGAGATCGCGAGCTAATTCGCTAACTAGCGATTAGTGCATGACAATTCAACCCGCGGTGGTTATGTATCTGGTTATAACGAATGTCTATAATGCATTGAAACTACATTTCGATAAATATAACATTACTAATATAATATAATATATTGGTATATTTTTCACCTGGAGTCACTAGAACATGGAAGATCTGGATATCATACGACATTTGCCCGGCAGCTCCCCGACCGCGGGCCGCCCGGCCGTGGACCGGGGTCGGGCGGCCCAGGGTCGGGGAGCTGCCCCGGGCTCATGTCGTATGATATCCAGATCTTCCGAGAGTCCGCGGCCGGGCTGCAGAGTATAATTAATAAAATAATTAATAGCTAATTACAGAGAAAACACTTAAATTTGTGTTTTTCAAATCCTGTCGCATCTTTTCGCCCTCCATCTTGTCTAGGATATTTCTTGATTTTCAGTTTTCTCGCAAGGTATTGTGGGAGCAAGTCACAACTGAAGCGCTTTGAGGGTGCCCATCGAAAATCTCAATTTTGAGGGGATGTTAGCCCTCCCCCTTACCCCTTAAGCTACCTTTAAACTGGTATTGGGACATGGCACCACGGCGCGTGAACGCGCAACAGCGAGGGCTAGGGCTGAGATTTTCCTTTGAGCAAAGAAATGGGATTGGGCATTAATATACAGAGAATTGTAATTTTTTTTATCAATTATGATGACGTGTTTACTATGCCCTGAACAGTCAGAATATGTTGGACATGTCGGAGTAAGAAAAAAAACTAGTATTAGTCTATAATGTCATTTGACTATCCACATCGCCCCAGTCATACTTTTCAATAGTACTACAGGAAATGAGGACGGAAGTGGTATCTTTGTTTTTGTTGTTTCAGAATGCTGACTGAGGCTGAAGTGGATACCCACTTGGTGGCCCTTGCAGAGCGGGACTGAACGAAGCTAACACCCTGTATGACCCTGATGGTTAAAGTTAGAGCATGATGGGATTTGTAGTCTCCCCCCACCCCCCAGAAAAGAAGACTGGTGTTATCTTTGTTTTGCTGTACATTAACCCCCTGCTGTTTCATTGAACAATAAAAAACGTTTTGGAGTAAAGATTTTGCGAATGTGTATTTTATTGAAAACTCTTTGACTTTCTTCCCTGGAATGGGTTGCATAAACATTGTGTAAGCTTGAAAAAAAAAAGATTTTCTCCACATGTTGACTCAGTGACTGATCTTTTTGCTTGTGGTTTTGTTGAACATCATGTGGTAATTTAACTAGAAAATGTTTCTGCAAACCAATGACCCATAATTGGCAATCATTACGAAAGCCGGCCTTTCTCTCTGGTGCCACTCATGTTCTTCTATTGCCCTCAGAGTGCCCACTCTACTTTAGGAGCATGTGAGATGACATGCTGTAACTTCTGGACTGAATCATTCACTCCAGTCCTCTTATATGGCATTCAAACTCTTCCCCCTGCTATGTCTTATGCCTCATGCCCTACTTTTTAAAGATATGACGCATGCAGAAGATCCCTTTTCAGGAATTTTTCGGGATGTAGGAAATGACTTGTGGGGACTTTTCCCCTTTCACGTCAGTTTCTGTTCTTGCCTCCACTGTTGAAGTCTCCGACTCATGTTCTGCAAAGTACTACCTTGACTTCTGTCTGCTGAGGAACAGGTCACCTGTGAGGCTGTGAAACAGGAACCATGAGGCTTTGTCAAGGTTGAGTCACATTCTTTGGAAATCCCCCACCTTATGAATACAGGTCTACTGTCCCAGTTAATGTTTATAGCCGTGAAAAATAACAGGGAACATTTACACGTCTATTGAAACCAGTCACCCCCTGGACTCTTGAGACGACCAATGAGGAAGTTAACATGGATATTCTGTGTAGACAGCTGGGAATACAACCCGGGTCTCACTAAACACATAAGGACATTTCTGGGGCATGTCCACTTAAGAGGAAGCTTGTTTCCAGGTCACGATGACCCTGAAAGAATTCCCAATTTGCCAAAGACAACATTTTCTCTTGCCAAAATGTATGCTCTAAAATGCCCATTACTCATTGGTTAATGAGTTAGTTCTTTTGTACTCAGTGTTCGTCTTAATGTGGCCCTGGGGTTTTACAAGTGTGTGACTCAAGAGACCCACGCCTCGCCCAACTAGGAAACCCCGGCATGTTCGGAATGAGATTCATAAATTTGTGAGTCTTCTCTCCCTCTTACTGTATTGCATGTCATACCGGATGTGGAGATTTTATTTTAATATGGTAGCACTAACCAGAAGCTGGGGTTGCCTATGTTTTATGAAGAGGCCTCCAGAAATGACTAGTGGGGAATGAATAGTCGAGAAGGAAATAAAGACGTACCAAGGCAGAAGGTGTATATTTATAAGTCATTTAATTCCATGTATGATCTCACGTTGACTCATAGTGTTTACAATAAAAAGTATTCACATAAAAAAAATATATATATCTATGTATTTACATTATATAACAAATATTAGCCCGTCAGAGGCCAATGTCTTTGAGGTGTCGTGGATCATTGTTTTTCGATTTGGAAAAATTGTTCCATCGGGCGGGCCGGGGGGCCCTGATTGGCCCCAGATCAGACACCCTCTCGGTTCTCATGATGTGGTCCCAGGACCGGCTCTGTGGGTCTTTGCAGGGACCTGCGGATCTTGGGAGGAGGAATGGCAGACCAATGGTGGTCATCCCCCTGGACTCTGGGCAAGGAAATCCTGTAGCAGCTTCACTGTGACACGCGCACACAGCAGATGGTGTAAAGGTCTCTACTTTCCGAACTTGATGTCATCGTACATCTGTTGGGCGAAAAAGAAAATGCCGTTAGGAACGGATAAAATAAATGATCGTGTTCCGGAAGATATTCGAATATTTTGCGGACGCCATGCGTTTTGGATGGATTTGAACTGAACTTCAAAAAATGAACTTGCAACTGACCTCCTCGTCGGACGCATCGTCCCGGTCGTAGTCTTCCGACTCGCTGTCGGGCAGATCCCGCAGCTCTTGTGCCGTGCGCTCGTACAACTGGTGGCGGATCTCCTCGTTGTGGCGGCCGTAGGTCAGGTGGTACGGCGTGAACCCGCCGTATGTGATGCTGTGCACGTTGGCACCCAGCGAAAGTAGGCAGCGTACCAGGGTGGAGTTCTGGTGGTCTACAGCTAGGTGGAGCGCCGTGCGACCGCTGCACTGTTCCTGAGAGAAACGATAAAAGGGGCAACGTTAGTTCTACTTGTCTTTTGAGTTTAAGTCGGAAATTATTCAGTTTCCGGTTCTTCCAAAGAAATGGCTGAGCGATATGGCGTTTCAAGAAACTGACCGGTGCGTTTATGTCTGCTCCGAGCTGGACCAGGCTCTCGACCAATGAGAGGAAGCCGTTGATGGATGCCAAGTGGAGGCAGTTGTGTCCTGTGAGGTGAAAAATAAATAATATTAGGTCAGTTACAGGGTCAACCCATTTCACGTTGGTGGCTTGAATGTGAACTACGCTATTCGTGAGTGGAGAACTTGGTTCTGACAACGTACCATCGTAGTTGGGGTGGGGGAGGAGGTAGGGGAGCTGGTGTGGGCAGTTCTGTGTGAGTACACTGAAGCAGTGGAGGGATCCCCGTTTGCAGGCGATGTGGAGGGCCGTGTTGCCGTCCTCGTCTGCTAGCCGGGAGTCGCAGCCAGCCTTCAGTAGCCTCTCCACCAACTGGGGCTGGTCTGTGATGACGGCCAAGTGAAGCGCCGTCTGATGAAGAGAACAGGGATTTGGTTAGAGATTTGGAGGAAATGTAGCAGCCAGTGGTTATATTCATTTGGATTGATTGCTGTAGTGTAGTTTTCTCAAAATTACTGTTTGCAGGAAAATTGTGTTCCCAGGAGTGGGGGTTTGCATTACCTGTCTCTGGAGGTTTTGTGCATTGAGGAAGGGGTGGTTGTGGGAGAGCTTGATCAACTGGTTCACTTGTTCCGTGGCTTCATGAATAATGGCCAAATGCAGATACCTGGTGTGGAGGAGAAAGAGAAACTGTTAAAAAATAGTCCACTTCTAAAAAATGAAAAAAAAAAAAAAAAAAAAAACACACATGGGGGGAAGGGGGAAGTGGTCACAGAGGGAGACAGAAAAAGAAGAAAAAGAACAAAGCCAGAAGCTCGTTTCGCAAGAGTGGAGTTTTGTCGGGTTATTTCCACCACCAGTTGTGGCTTTAAACATCTGATGCTTTATCAGTTGCTGGCGGAGCGCCAGGGACTTTCCTGACTGAGCTGTGCGCACTCTAGGCACCGCCCATAATGGTTTCTATGCCAAAGTACAAGGTCTTTAGTACGCAGTGCACTCATCCAACCACCTCGCTTTGTTGCAAAACCGTATTTTGGACGACTTCGTCGTGTCCAAACTTGCATCCAAAAGTAATTCAATATGGCTTGCGCCGAAATAACGTGCAGAAAAACAATGCAACCCGTCAGGCCTTTATTTCAGCGCATTGTTATCTTTTGCAGGATTTGTTTTTACAGCTCTTTTAAAAAAAAAACGGTACAATAAATAGAATATTCAACTTACGTGTCACCGTCTTCTGTCACAGCATTTCTCCATGGTTCGTTATCCTCCAGGATTGGTTCGCAAAGACCGACTTTTAATTCCGCCAGTTCGTTGGCCAATTCGTCCTCTTTCAAAGAATCAAGGCCGCTGTCGACGCGATCCTCCTGGCAAGGGAACATCTTCCCTTGTTTGTGTTCCATGTTATCAACGTTGTAATCCATCGGGTTGTTGTTTGGTACTCTGTAGACGTCCATATTGAGTCGCGACTGCAGCATACGCTTAAAGTAAATGCGTCAAGTCGGAAGTCCAGGGCTGAATGTGGTGTTGAGAGAGGCGCGCAGGATTTATATGTTCAGAGGGGCGGAGCCTGGGGGAATTCCAATTGAGTTATCTTTTTTTGAGAGGGAGAAAAAACACAACTGACTGGTGTGAAACCCCCCCCCCCCCCCTCAAAGGGGACCTAGAAACCCGTGTGTCGTGGAGGTGGCGGGGGCAGATATATTTTAATGAATGAGTACTAATGAACATGAATGAGTGAGATTGCCCCAGACTTCATTTCCCTTCTACTTGGGGACTTATTTTTTGTCCCAGCTGGAAAGTCAGGGACTTACATTCTGAGTTCAGATGTATGCTCACATCCGCTAGCTGAACGAGTGGCACATTTTAAGAGGGGGCAGTCACACGATTCATAAATGTAATGACATTGTGCATTACTTTTTTATCTGTAGTCTAACTTTTATACTTTATTAAGCATTTTTTGCACCTCTCAATCTATTTACAGACCCTTTCGTATAGCAACCGATACAAATACATTATGCAGAAATTATAACTTTACTGGTCTAGAGACCAGTAAAGTTAACCGCATGCCTTTTTTGAAGTTACTATTTTTTAAACATCAAAAGAGGCTTCGGTTTGTTTTTGTTGTAATGATGATACTAATATCCTACTAAAAAATACTTTGAGATAAAAGTCCATTTGGACTGACACATTTAATCAAAAAAGTTAATGAATACGTCAACATCATGGGTGATGGCAAAACCCTTTACCATTCAAATGCTATGGGATTGAGGAAGATGTATGAGTCATAATGTATCATACCCTGCATGTGCAGCATGCAGGGCAGAAAATGTAAGTGTTTTTACATGATTTTTTTTTTTACCACTTGCAGTTAGAGGGCTAATATCGGGAAACACTTATAATTTTTTCTATGTTGCAATGGAATAAAATCCGTCCGGCTCTGCGGATACAGAGTAATATACAGCAGTTTACTCTTTATTTCACGGGGGCAATTAAAATAATCCCTCATTCAAATGTAAAGGTAAATTATATTCACTTTACCCCAAACCCTGTTTATCTCTGACCTTAATATACAGTGTGTATCATATGATAAAGTGCACCATATCGTACAGTATGTCGTATAGCCTTTATGCATATAGTCAACAGTGTTTAGACCCTGGGGTGTGAACCTAGCGCAGAGGGTAACATACTGTGGTGTCCTAATGGATACTCCCTTATGAAGCCAACGGGGTGCATTCCATAAACACACCACGCTATGTACTTACCCTCCTGGAACAGAGCTGCACACATAGCACATAGCGTTTCCCTACTCTAATTATTGCACAGCTTGAAAGGTTTGGCGGGAATACATAGTACATGTATAGCTTGACATTCACAGAGAGAGGTAAACAATAATTGCACTTTTTACAATAATGTAAAAAGAATAATTAAGCTCATGGTTTCCTTTTTGCATTTATTATATTTTGGTATTTCTCTTTGCAGGCCTAGCCAAGTCTTGTGTACCGTTTAGAGATGTGGGGAAATGCAGTAGGCGAGATATTGTTTTGTTTTGTGAAGCTCTTAGATACATTCAGCTATAAAGGAAGGTTTCACATTCAAAGCTGCCATCTTGGTGCTTTTCACCATAATATATCATATAATAAGAACAATAACAACTGTCTGCTTGGTTATGCCAGAATGTTTGTCAAGAAGAGAAAAACCAAGCGGCATGAACTTCTATTGTGGAACTTCAGATCACATGATTGAAACATGCCCTCATTGCAAGGTGCGTGCCAGTGCTTTCCTGAATGCCTCTCCCTGGCATTTTGTACTAAAATCCCCAATGGGCCAACTTGTTTACCTTGATAAGACGTTGCATAGCAACCGTATTCTGAAAGAACATTCAAACAACCCAACCTATTTGGCAGGTACTCACACACACGCACAGGTAACCACACAACCACACACGTGCACGCACAAGGACGCATATAGACAAACACACACACACACACACACACACACACACCACACACACACACACACACACACACACACACACACACACACACACACACACACACACTCACACACAACACACACATAAAAGAAAAGAGGCTGCACCCACAACACGCCCATAATATATCAACACCTGTATTGTGTGTGTAATTAATGCCATGAGCCTTCAGTTCACATTTCCAACCTCTTGATTCCAGACATTGTTTAATCACTAGCCATTACACTGAAAGTCCCGGAGTCTCAGTTAACTAATAGTACATTTAAGGGTCTAATTTTCAAACTTGCCAGCATGGGAAATACTGGAACTTCCACCTAACAACTTACACTAAAAATGCATCTTCTAGTTGCAGCCCTCTTGTCGTCACATGCCTGCTGTTTACTTCTCATTGCTATGGAGACCTACCACTGGGAAACCACTGTGTGCTCATTCTGAGTTTTGTATATTGCCCTCTACCTGTTCGGTAGATCACAAACAGCGTGCATTTTTCTTTATTGAATATCCTCATATATTTCCCATATGCAGGAAAAATAATTTACAATTTAAAAAAAAAAGGTGCTTATAAGCACCGTTTAAAACACATGTTACAATGTGTTCCACATGATGACAAGACACCAGATAGTGCCAAGCTATTGCTTACAAAATAGTGCCAAAACTAAACAAGTTATAGAAATGTAGTTTATATCTAACTCTTTTAATACTTTTCTGAAAAAAAGTTATCAGAGGAAATATTGCCTTTGTTTACTCCCCTGCCACTAATTTAACACAACATCACATCACTTCTGTGTCAACTTCTGTGTCAACAGATCCAGAACAATTTGGTTTCTATGTTACCATAACACTACATGTTTTACGTCACACGAGCACGTAGTGCAAACTATGCCTATGGTTCTATGCTTCTCATGCTAATTCCCTGTAACAACAGGGGCTCTGCAGGGCGGTTGTAGACTTTTGAGGTGAAGGGCAGATCATATCTTATTTCACCAACGTGCGTATTTCAATCGAGCAAGCACTAGGTCAACACAATAACATCCTTTTTGTGACACAGATGACTTTAGTGTATTACGTTGTATGTGTATGTGTTTGGAGGCTTTGTGCTGATTTGTGGGGTGATTTTTTTTTAACTTTTTGTAAATGTAAACAGGGCTCTCTTCTAAAATTCTTTCTCGTCTCAATGAGACTTTCTGTTTGAATAAACGTACAATAAAATAATAATTAATAAATAAATAAAAGTTCATAAGAGATGTAAATGCCAGCTTAATCAGAATAACAATAACCTATATATTACAATGTATTTAACCTTGGCTGCTTGAAATGGACCATTTTGTTTGCAATATGTGTCTAAATTTACATATAGTAAGTCAACGTGATTATATTTATCCAATGGCCTAGCACCCCCTGCTATTTATGATGTAATTATCTTCTGTTTTCTTAGAGGGGTGTGTGTGATCTATAAGGCATCGACACACAAGTTAATACTTTCATTACATCAAATAGCTTGTAAAACACGTCACAGTGACCAATTACGACATTTCTCCACACCCAGTATGAACTAAGAATGGAATGGGAGATCCTTTATCAACATGACTAACTGCGTAATTATTCTTGGCATGGATTTGTTACTTTTCTCAACGACCCTGCTACTGTGCTAACAAAAGGAAATAACTTGGTTGCTATGTAATCTAAACACATGTAGCGGTTGGCTCAAAGATGCCTTCTTTCTAAGCATGTATGTATAGTGTGTGTGTGTGTGTGTGTGTGTGTGTGTGTGTGTGTGTGTGTGTGTGTGTGTGTGTGTGTGTGTGTGTGTGTGTGTGTGTGTGTGTGTGTGTGTGTGTGTGTGTACATACATATAGATACCTAACATACTATACATGTGTGTGCACGTGTACGTTTATATGTATTATTAATGCATTTTCAAACAATGAACTCAGTCTATTTGAAGCCTATTCACTACATTGTATTTGTTTATCATTGTTATTTGTGTAGTGGAGCGAGACTACACAAAGTGAAGACATTCACATTTTCAGCAGAAACCAATTGAGTGGAGAGTCGTTTGGGAAAGCACAGCTTTTAACTTGACATATCATGTACACGGACGGCGACACCTGCATGCTCTGTTACAATGGGGAGCCAAACTCTTTGTTATTCAGCAGGCTAGGTCAACCTTGTTCGGTCTTGTTGCACTCTGTCTGAAGTGCAGCAGTGCATGGAAGGTGGTGTGTGTCGACTCAGACATTGGGAACTGAGGGCAACACACTGATTGTCTCCCACCTTTGGCCTTTGTCGTCTACTTTTAGTTTCATGCTGAATATGTGCAACAAAAAAGCATGAAACGGAGCCCGTTTCAGAGTGCAGGTGATACCTACACATGCACTTACACAGATTTATACGCACCAACATGTACAAAGACAAACACCCAAATATACACACAAACACACAACAAAACAAAAGGTAATCTTCCACTGTTCTACTGACCAAATGCAATTCCCTACATTTGCGTATCTACTGGGTATTACCCAAGATTTACAATGCTCACTCAATAAAACAGGGCTCGTTGTTGCCATGATAACGTATACAAACAGGCTGTTACAGCATTGCCCAATCACAGTTACACAATGAACCAGTTAATCCCCTCCCCTCTCCCTGTCATTTTCTATAGGTCTCGCCAAGGTTATTACTTAGTTGTGTAGTAAGGCAATACATCTTTGCCAAACATGCACCCCAATGCCATGTCGTTCCTTGGTTTTCCCTGTCAGATCAGAATCAGAGTTACTTTTATTACATCTTATTGTACAATTACACAAGAGCTAAATTCTTAGGCCGGGTTCCTGAACAGTCACTTAGAAGCAACAAAACAAGATAAAGTAAATAAGGATAATTAAAAATTAAAATATGTAAAAATAAGTGTGAGTTTGTGTGCATGTTTGTGAAATGTGTGCCAAATACGGCACACTAAGCAGTGATGATGCACACATGTGGTTCATCTTCTGTAGGTTGTGTCTGCCCCTTTCCCCTGGTCATCACCGCTTTCTGTTCCTGTTTCTGTCCCTTCTCTGTTCTACCCCAAGTACATTTCAGGTCATTCCCTTTGCAACTAGGTTCACCCTTTCCACCAGGCAGACTGAAGCAAGTGACCCACTGTGCATTAAGTGGTCAAAGGTTCTGGTTGTTTTGTAGTTTTACCAGCAAAACGTTAGCAAGTAACACAATATGGTTGTATATTGAGATTAGAGAAACGGTTGTTAAATCCTTATCATACGACGAAGTGTATTACGATGGTAGTAAAATGCAAGACGTTATTTTGTAACTGTTCCAACATTTACTGTTATTTATTCAAAAGTTCCCTTTTCCAAATTCCGAAAAACCCTTCTTATTTTTAGACACCTCTTACACCTTGTATTCTTGTCTTGATTATCTGTTCCTGTATTTGGTCCCATTGTTGACTCTGCGCAGTGTGTAGCAGCCACCTGGTCTGCTACTCGGACATTATGAGGAAGGATGAGCCTCAACAGGTCATGATAATGATGGGACTCTACTGACCTATTTTAGAAATCAGAGAAGTGAAGATCGATATTCTCAATCTGGAAAATAAGGTTAACAGTAGGCCCTATGCTATGTACTGTACAAACAAAGCATTTCCCAGGGTCTTGTGGCAAAACATATTTTGTTACACTTGTGTTTTCAGAAAGTTATTTTCCATGGTGCTTAGTATGCTACCTTCAGCCCGGAATTGCACAAATGTGTAATTTTTTGCACATCTGCCCAGAGAATTGGTCATGTACAGACATTGGTCTCTACATGAAAGCGCCAATCACTTCCCTCTGTCGAAGGGCAACACCGCAAGTAGACTAACGAACAAGTCCCTACTTGACACCAATACTGATACAATACAGCTTTCCATTAGGTGGATTGTTACGGAAAAATGGGTTATTTCTGAGAAAAATGTAACTACACAATTTGCATTATAATAATGATATACTATATATAACATTATACGTTCATTAAAAAAGGGTTGAGGTCGAGTGTCTTTATGTTCTGCATCGAGTAATGGGGCTTTATCGCCCTCTGTCGTTTAAAAAATAAAACTACATCTCCCCCACCAACTGTTTCGCGTATGGTAGTGAAACGGCTCTGAAAACGGTTCTCTGGCCTATATATTTTTTTTATAAGTGTACAAATCTATTGCCATTGTGTCTCCACGCCAGATAAACCGGACAGCCTAATCTTCAACATATGCTCGATTAATGGTGATATTTTATTTGATCACGCCATTGCACATTTTCTCGTCGTTGATTGTTATGTTCGTAAGATTTTATACGAAATGAGGGCGTAGTGGTAAAGTTTCATGTTTTTATGGCGGAGAATTTGTTGGATTGATATTCATGTGTTTTTTTTTTGTTAGGTCTATTTAAAGCGTTAGCAATACAAAATAATTAAAAAGTATATTATATACTACAACCACTTAGGGAGGGGGGCAATTCTCGAGTCAAGGAGAAAGCCCAGATCATTGACGTAGGATATGGGCCAGATAGCCCCATGGACCTATTCAAGGATACCGCCCAGACAGACTTGTCTTCAAACTAATTGTAGCTTAAGAACTACAAGTCCCTTGTAGCTCCGAGCCAACCAGCAATCCCGAATTGGACGAACACCAGTAAAGACGTCTGCGATTGGTGAAAGAGGAGCCATGTTTCAGCATACGGTATCCGCTGTGTTGATGTGGTCGTAGGGGCTAGCCGGGTAGTTGATGGGTTATTATTAATCAAATAATCCGCCGTTGAAATTCCGAAAACGATTAACATTTAGACCGGCTATCTATACCGCTATGCCGGTTCATGCCCGGGAGAAGAAGGAGAGTAATCACGAGGAAATGGAGGTGGATTTCCCCGAACAAGACGGCAGCAGCACAGACGAAGAGGACACGGTTAGCTCGTCCGTGTCTGAAGATGGAGACACTTCGGGTGAGGGGCTCTAAAAACGACCATACACAAAACACATCGCAACCCACAAACGTGTACACATGTTCATCTTGAATAAAAATGCATGTCTTGAGTTTTCAGTACAACACTGTGGTGTCACTAGATGGATATTGATTCCCGGCAACACTTATGTTTACTGTACAGACAAAGACAGCTGAAATGTTGATTGCCTATTGGAAAACACGTGAAACATTTAAATGACGTCCCTAAACAGAGATGGACGACGAGGACTGCGAGAGGAGAAGGATGGAGTGTCTGGATGAGATGACCACTCTGGAGAAACAGTTCACTGACCTCAAAGAACAGTACGTCCGGTAGACACGTTGTCATCTCCCTAGCAACAGGAGCAACACGGTTTGCTCTTAGTGTCCGAAGATGGAGGACCATATCCTGCATAATCTCTAAATTTAGAATTTGTAATTGTTACCGGGGAAGAACAATAGGTCCCCGATGTGTCCCCGTGCTGTTATGGCGACCTAAGAGTTTGTATACT
This sequence comes from Melanogrammus aeglefinus, assembly GCA_900291075.1. Taxonomy (NCBI): domain Eukaryota; kingdom Metazoa; phylum Chordata; class Actinopteri; order Gadiformes; family Gadidae; genus Melanogrammus; species Melanogrammus aeglefinus. The sequence goes on along the minus strand of OLKM01001288.1, from coordinate 121,539 downwards.
TTCTCAACATAAATTTCCATCTGCGATTTACAATGTATGACATAATCACAGCAATAATGACATGTATCTAGGTTCACTGTCTCGTTAAAAATAAAGTAATAAAACGGGCATTATGAACAATAACAGTAATGGCTTTTATATATATTATTGACATTGAAGTGGTCTGTTTCTTGTCGACCAGGTTGTACAAGGAGCGTCTGAGCCAGGTGGACATCAAGCTTCAGGAGGTGATGGCCGGCTGTGCCCAAGAATACCTGGAGCCTCTGGCCAACCTACAGGAGAACATGCAAATCCGCACCAAAGTGGCCGGTAGGACTAACCGCCCAACTCCAGACTATGAAAACCACATGGTTGTACCCAGAATATTTTGACCTTGCTTCAGGTCTTTCTGCATCCCCTAAGCAGACTGAAACTCCATTATGTTAGAAGAGAGAATATTTCCGAACGACCCTGAACAACCTAGTTGTGTTTTGGCCCAAAAAACAGGACCAATCACAACGCATGACACAATCTATTGTCGGCCCCAGCAACACCAACTACAAAAACAGCTGCTGGCTTGTATGACACTGCCCAAGATCACTTGTACATTGCAAGTGCATGTTGTAATAATACCCAATTCATTATCAACTAAAAGACTGAAAGATCAGCTGTTTATCACATTTATGTTTCGGAAGTTGTGTAGGTACATTTACAAGTGGTGTATGATGGCCAAGTGTGGTTTGTTGTTGATGCTTTGCCACCCTCACTTATTCATTGGATGAGTGTCATGGGACACACCTACCTCATTATTGCAACACAACAACCCATGATCAAATCAGTGCCCAGTTTCCCGAAAGCATCGTTAGCCTAAGTGGATCGTGAAGTGCGTCGTTCGAGCGTCGTACAGTTTTCACACTGTTTCCCGAAAGCATCGTTGGTAACGAACGTTATGAAAACGCTCGTAGCTAACGAGGACACTCGTAGGATGCTAAGAGCATCGTTAGCCTACTATAGCCTCAGTGGCGTCACCAGCGGACATTCCATATAATACATTCCATGTATTATATTGTATACAATACCACAGAATGCCCAGCTGGCACAATTTCGCAACCAGAAACAGTGGTTACCGCCGATATATTACTCATAGACTACTGTTAGATTTAAACGGCAAAGATAGAGACATGTTCGAAGTCAACAACAACATAATTTATTGTAGCAATTTAAAATTCCAAAAATACATGCGCAGCCGAAATGTACCGATCAAAAGCCACGTCAGGCATATAATAAAATCAAATGAATCCATCGCTCTTGTCGCTTTCGAGCTGGATTTGCTGTCTCCCGCTGATTTTAATTCAACCATTGTGGTTAAAATGTACTCATATAAGACATAGGCTACTGTAGACATGAATCATGCTGAGACCAGATGGTGTCGGATAATTTTGTCAGGCGTTTTTTGTTGCGATTGTTTGCATTAAGCACTGTAGGTGCTTCGGTGAGGCTGTGATGAAGTTCACTATTATTGGACCATGTCTAGACAGTAACGAACATCCCTGACCATAGTTAATCGCCTTTGTAGTCTGCACTGAGACGTGAACTCATTATTGCATGCAGGTGTCTTTATTCATGAAAAAAAATAAAACATTCGGGAGTATGCAATTCTACTACTGCTAATAATAATTATTCTAAAGGGTTCTAGACTCCATGCACAGCCCCGCCTTCTCCAGTGAACCGAGAAAGCCCGCGCCATGACGACCGGGGGTTGACCCCCTCTGTCTTAAAACAAAGGAAACTTGAGATAAGAAAGTGAAATCGCCGGGCGTGCCAAGCTGCCACCGAACCGGCTCGGCAGCGTAAAAAGGCCTATAGCCTACATCATCCTGCCCAACAATATGGGCAGGATCTAGACCAAGCTCTCCTAATGGGTCAGCAATAGCTGGGTGTCAATGCCTAGCCTTTGCGTTTGAATGATAATGAATGAATGGAACGTTGCATTTTAAATGTCTACAAATATTCTAGACTAGATAGTGCGCGCCAATCAATGAAACCTTATGCGGAATCAGATAAAGTCGGCTCTCTTTGCTGCGCAAAGCATGTTTCAGAAATCAGCACCTAGTTGTCACACAAGCTATTTTTGTATTTTTGTAATATGGAAGGGGGGAGAAGGCAGTGAAAAAATTAGGGATGCACCGAAATGAAAATTCTTGGCCAAAACAGAAAACCGAAAATGAGGAAACCAAGGCTGAAAACCGAAACACCGAAAGAAATTATTATGCCAATCATTAGTACCATTTAGGGTTGCCGCGGAATACGGTATTAACGATGTTACAGGTGTTGAGGCCAACAGTTATTTTTTATTATTTTTTTCCAGTAGGCTAATAAAAAAGAATTCGCCATCATCTTTAGGCCTATTTGATTAAAAAAAAAATGTTTGGCAGTTTGTCTTTACACCATTTTTTTTTTAATGTGTTTTTTTCCCCCCCCAAAAAAATACTAACCTAATAGATAGGCTACCTAATAAAGCCTTGGGACGCACGAAGACCGGTAACCATAGCAACGCCGGTAAACAAACCCCGTAAAACCCAATCCCTATGAGAGCTCCCCGCGCTACGGCCATCCGGAGGCGCACAGAGCTTTTGGCCGTGATATTATATATACAATTATATTATACTATTATATATAGAACGTTATAAGACGCATGCTGCCAAGACGCTGTCACCGAGTGTGAGAGGAGAGTTGACGGAGAAGATGGTGGTTGACCTAGTTTCAAAGTTTATACCGTATTTACGTATAGCCTACTTGGTAATACCGGTGTTGTGTCGAAATCTGTTTCCCCGTCGAGATGTGTTTCCCCTAGTCCCCGCCCCCGTCCGAAATTACCCGAAGGGCGAAGAGCGCGCGGCGAAGGAGCGCGCGTACACAAAAAGCCCGCCCACGAGCGTCTGTGCTTGTACCACAGAGGCACTTTGGAGAGAGCTAAGGTTCAAAACTGACTTTTTTTTAGCGAGTTTTAACGGAAGATGTTGTATTGTAGATTTCTATCAATAAAAAATATTTTTGTGAGAGACTTTTTCGAGCTGCACAGCAGCTCGTGGGCGAGCTTTTTGTGTACGCGCGCTCCTTCGCCCTTCGGGTAATTTCGGACGGGGGCGGGGACTAGGGGAAACACATCTCGACGGGGAAACAGATTTCGACACAACACCGGCCGTGTTGTTTCGGTGGTAAAAGTATTTCGGCCGAAAACCGAAAATGCGCTTTTGGGCTATTTTCGGCCGAAAATCTTCGGTGGCCGAAAGTTCGGTGCATCCCTAGAAATAATGCACAGTGCATTCAGGATTAGGACCGATACCATCGGCCTAGGCCTAATCAATTGTGTTTTAATATCTTTAGCATTCAATGATTGCAGTCTATTTTTTAGGTAGGCTACTCTGCTCTGCTGTTGGCCTTGTTGGGGAGATATTTTAATACTTTTTAACCCCATTTTCCTGCGACATTCCTGCGTCTCCCTCAGTACGGAGCCCATTTCAGCACCGTGTCATTAGACCGAACGTTATGCAGAGAACACGTGTTCATGTTAAGAGGAGTTTCGGGAAATGCTCCAAAAAAATTCAAGATGGTTCGCAAGATCCATCGTGAGAATGATCGTGAGAATGATCGTAAGAGCGAAGATCCATCGTTATCAGGAAACGAGGCCCAGAACATTGTCGGATATATCAATCAATCAATCAATCAATCAGTCAATCATTAATTTAAGATTTCCTGATACTTACATTACCCAACCATTATTTTCCGTTCCTTGTCTTGGTTATGTTTCTTTTTTGATTGAATCATTGTAATAGTCAAGTAAAATATATTTGTATAGCAGTTACAAAAACTCTTAATTATTATAAGACTTAAGGAAGAGACCTTGAGTAGGAATGCAGAGTGGGGGATCCTGCCTTCTAGGGATGGTTAGTTATGAGTGCAATAATGGACTGTAGCAGTACAAACCAACCAGTTGACGTCAAAGGAAATCACGCTCACTGGGTCTCCTCACTGCATCGATCCACCCAACCGTGAGCCATACCCACCTCCAGCGGCTCCTCGCTGAGCGTGGGCTATACCCCCACCTCCAGTGGCTCCTCGCTGAGCGTGGGCTATACCCCCACCTCCAGTGGCTCCTCGCTGAGCGTGGGCTATACCCCCACCTCCAGTGGCTCCTCGCTGAGCGTGGGCTATACCCCCACCTCCAGTGGCTCCTCGCTGAGCGTGCTCTTCTCTGCTCCTCTGCAGGGATCTACAGGGAGCTGTGCTTGGAGTCTGTGAAGAACAAGTACGAGTGTGAGATCCAGGCGGCGTGCCAGCATTGGGAGGTAGGCCTCCAAAGACCCATGCAATTAACCACTCCCCTCTCCCAGATCCACTTCGGATGAACCACGTTGTTCTCCTCTCATCCCCACCGTTGCTATGTGGGTGGGAACACCTGCTGTTGGGTCAGGGGTCCAGTTGTCCGGTCGTCTTTTTTTAAATATATTTGTTACCTGCGTTGTTCTTGTTTGTTAGTCTGCAGGTAGGAGGCAGTACAAAGCCACTGACTTGAGTCATTCTGTGTGTGTGTGGTTTATTCTCATTTTGAGGCAATATGTGTCATGCACATGGAGCTAGGTAACGGGAAATAACACTATCTGAAATGTTCATGCTGATAGATAAGGTGCTGTCCTGTCCCCGTAATGATCCCCTGTATGGTCTTTGGACGTGTACGTTTTTTTAACATGTTACAGGAACACACACACACACACACACACACACACACACACACACACACACACACACACACACACACACACACACACACACACACACACACACACACACACACACACACACACACACACACACACACACACACACACACACACAGAATGGTGTCCCTGGCTGTGTGTGGCCTCCTACCTGCAGACTATAAACAAGTATTATGATGGAACGAAACCCAACTGTACTATTGTTATGTAAGCGTACCCATAGCCATACCCATGTCGTACATCTATCCACATCGACCAGAAACATCACAATGCGGGCACTAGTGGGGCAAATGATCACAGTTATGGTATATATCACAGTAGGACACTGGGAGGTGCTAGAATGCAGGAAAACTAGACATCTCCCGACATCGCTGGGCGCTTTTGCTTCTGATAAGGACCAGCGTATGTCAGTAGTTAAAAGAAGGCAAAATATATGCAAGTGTCAGATAGTTCATGCAGTGTAGTTCAATGACATGTGTCACTCACTCACTCACACACCAAACGCGAAGGACATGGAATTGTTATAAAATGTTAATGAAGGCTCTGATGATGAAGACTGTTGATGATGCAAACTGATGGTGAAGAATCATTTGATGACGATGACGATGATGGCCCCTATAGTGAGGATGACAGTGATGAAAGCTCATGTGATGGTGATGAAGGCTCCTCCTCCTCCTCAGAGCGAGAAGCTGCTCCTGCTGGACACGGTCCAGAGTGAGCTGGAGGAGAAGATCCGCCGGCTGGAGGAGGACCGACACAGCATCGACATCAACTCAGGTCAGGCCCCCACACAACCACACACCTGTCCAACATCACACACCTTAACCCACACCCAGGGGCCAAGGGGTAGTCTAGGGGACCGGTTGACACGCTGTCATTACCATACCAACAGTATTGAATGCTCTGTGACCAACGATAGTCCTTGCATCGTCTCTTTAATTGAGTTTGCAACGTATGACGATGAAAAAGAGAAGGGGGAAGAGTTTGACCCCCAGCTGAAAGGTTCTGGGTTTGATTCCCTATGTCCATGTTCTTCCTTGAAGTGGCATGCCCGAATAATGTGGTTCTCTAACAATTTTTATGTACCCACTCAGATATTCCTCCTGCCAAGTGCCCCATTCACCAGCACAAAACATTTTGGTGACGGTGCAAAATTCAAATTAATATAAAAGAAGGATTGTTATTTGTAACATTAAACGGCAAGAGTTCAATACGATTAAAGCTTTACCAAACTTTGAGTATTAAGGGGGTATTCAGGTTTTACAAATGTTATGTGGTGGCTTTTTTTTTTTCTTTACACTTGTCCAATTACAATATTAGAACAACTAAAAGGTTTCAATTTCTTTGAAAATGTCTCTCAACAAATTGTACAAGTACCCTAGGGGTATGTGTACCCCCATTCGAGACACACTGCCCTGACCCCTACCGGCTCTACCATGAACTTAAACTAATTCAATAACTGTCCTTTTAGGTTACAGCTGAATTACATAATAGTCAATAGATTTGAATGGCAATTGACACACAGGATACTGTATCAATATTTTGCTTTCACATCAGTCAACCCATGACTGGATGTCCCCTGAGACAAGGTCTAAGTGTCTTACAGTGGAAGCTGGTTCTGCTTGTGTTGTTCACAGAGCTGTGGAACGATGGTTTGCAATCCCGCAAGAACAAGAAGAAAGACCCCTTCTACCCTGTGAAGAAGAAGAAACCCGTCTGCGTGTCTGATATCCTTGTCTCACCACGCTGACATTTTTGTAAAAGTAATAATGTAGCTGTTTTTTGCTAACCGATCCTTCCTTGACAGAAATGTTTGCATAATTTGGCCCCTCCCACAAGCATTACAGTATTACATTATTATTATTAACATTAGCTCCAATGAGAGATAATCTCCTTCAAGGCTAATGGCCGGTTCAGACTACACGATTTCAGCCCGATTTTGCCACGATTCTTTCGTCGCAGACAAATTTGGGAATCGTACACGATTTTGACAGGTCGGCGACGAGACGAGGTCTTGTAATGTGACATGCTTGCGATCTGCAATGTTTTTGTCTGCGACGTTCGAAAGCCCCACGACGAAAAGTTGTGGGGGTAACTACTACAAAAAATGAATTTCCCAATAGAAAGAAGAAGAATGCTAATGAAGAAAACGATAGAAAATGGAACAACATAATGGAGACAACTTTGGTTGAAATGCGACAGTATATTTACATCGCTCGTCACTCGTAACGCAACTACTGGGAGGAGTTTCTGCATTGAGCAGATATAAAAACTACTGGAACCTTTATGACAAAAATGTAAAAAACATTTATGTCAGTTCTAAACCTTTTGATTTTCTAAATATCTTGTAAACGTGAATGATACAAAGTAAAGAGCATCGCACCCTCGAATCTTGTAGTGTGGCCAGTCTTCCGACGAGACAACGCCCGATTTCCTGGCTCTGGGATCGTATAGTGTGACATGTTAAATCATGGAGGAATGTCTTGAGAATCGTGTATTCTGAACCGGCCATAAGACCTTATTGCTTTGCTTTACCGCTGGTAAAGTATATCAAGTATTGCAGTTTATTATCAGTGTACATGGGGATTCTGGATCCCAGAATCTCGAGCAGTGTTTGATGATACAGTGTTGGCCTTAACTCTTTGAATCACGTCCATATATTGTTTACATGCTGCAAGATCTGGACATCCTGGAAGACTGGACAGCCATAAGAAAGGTATTTGGGGTTTGTGTGAAGGTAGAAGAAAAGTCGGGTTTATGCGTCGCTTGGAAGGGGATTGAATTCACAGCATAATCTGAGGGTCGGCTTTTTGTTATTTTTCTTTTCCAGGCGATGGCGTCCTTAGCCCCACATCGTGTCAAGGTTGACGGTACGAATCCCACATATTCCGTTGAAATCACATGCGTAACCTGAGTTCTGATTACTAAATGAATCGGGTTAGGATCAACACCCAAATAATTCTGGCGTCACATGGGCCTTGCCACCACCAACGTCCTCTAGACTGGGGTCCGACTAATAAAGGATTTCCCCTCCGCATGTGCCTTCGGCCCATTGTGATCTACTGTTTACAGAAAAGACTGGATGCTTCAGTTTTTCTGTGTGTCCCATTCTATCCTTTTCTGATCTTTATTGACAAACCAACTTTGACATCTCACGGCTCCCCCTCATCTCCATCCCTCTCTGATCCTCGCCCAGGCTCCGCCCCTCCGGTGGTCGCCACGGCGAAGGCGGAGCGGCCCCACCACGTGGCCCGCTCCGAGGACGGCCGCCTCTTCTACGACAGCCAGTGGTACTGCCGAGGGCAGTCCATCTGCATCCACCGCAAGGACGAGCACCCCGCCAGGTAGCGTTGGAGGCCTGATGAACCTGGTTGTTTTCCCTGAAGTCCTCTCCATATATTAATGCAGGGCCATGACTCATGGTTAGGGTGGAAAGGTATTGGGTTCGATCCCCAATATCCGCAAGCCAACCTGTAGACTAGCCATCCTTCAGCCACAGGCCTTCAACCGGCTCTCCCTGGTTGATAATGACCTGTATCTGAACAGGGGAGTCTCTTTGGAAACAAACCAAACCAGGAAATGACCAAACAGTCAAATGTGTTTCAGGTTCCGTGGGATCAAAAGGTTAAAGACCTTCTTAGTTGCGAAGGTGTCTGTGTTTGGGGGTCACAGGTTGATTGCAGTGCATGTGTGTCTGTCTTGTTTGCCGTGTCTACATATTTAATGTCTGGTTCGTAGGGCTTCGGAGGAAGTGCACTCGCCTCTAATAGGCTGTCTGTCTCCCTGTTTACCTGGCTGTCTGTGTGGCTCTGTTTGTCTGTCTGGCTGAGGGTTTGAACGTGTGATAAGGCTCATTTCGTGATCCTTGACGCTCGGAGGTCAACGGCGGCCATAGTGTTAGCATAGTGGATCCATTTGCCTATGAGCATCTGTGCAAAAGATTTCCCACGGGGACTTTCTGTCTCCTCGTGATTGAGATGGCAGGAGGGAGTGCGGTGAAAATGTGTGCGCATGATGAGTTGCGGTGAACTAATGTTTAAATACAGCTAAATATATTTGATATTGATAGATCTAACCCTAGTTTTTTCATTCACATGTACATTGTTGTGAAGTCCTGTTGTGTTCATTTAGTCTTTTTTTTACTTTTTTAATCTCTTTTCACTACTGTCTTTCTGTACTTTTTACTGTTAGACCCACGCCTCCCTTCTGGGATTATTATACCTTTTTATCATATCTTTCAACCCACTTCAATCTTTTTCTTTGTTTTATCTAATTGTTTGGATTGAACGGAGCGTGAACCATGAATGTTGTCGTTTATCAGATACGGTTTTGATCTTTCGGCTCTTTCTGTTTCTCTCTCATCCTCTTCTCTCCCTCTCTCCCTTCAGCGCTGTAATCACCACCATCCACCACGACGAGGTGTGGTTCAAGCGGCTGGACGGCACCAAGTCTAAGATCTTCATCTCCCAGCTGCAGAAAGGCAAATATACCATCAAGCACTCCTAGAGCCAGACAGACCCCACCCCTCCCAGGCACACGGGAGTCAAAACCAAACGCGCATACAGATACACACATAGCGTTACCGACGCCAACCTGCCCCATCCTAACCCTCTCTTCACCGTGAGCAAGGAAACGGATCTCCTGTCTTGTGTGCTGTAAATATGTACGTATGTGAATAATAATAGTCATAGTATTAACCGTCCCTGATGCGGTCACAAAGTGGCGTAAACAAGGCGCTCCTGCGAAGCGCAAAGTGCTGCTATCGTAGAAGACAAAAGATTGCGTTTGACAAAAATGCGGGGGGGGGGGGGAAACGAACTGACTGGCGTGTTTGCGAAAGTGCGGGGACAGATCTGCGTGCCTTCTTTGAGACGAAGATGGCGACTCGATCCGTGGGAGAAAGCAAAAACACTTTAACTAAACTATCAACCCAGCCAGGCCTTAGGTTGTACTGTTGTGTGTTCTTAAAGAGTGGATAAAACGGGTAGTTGAGCAAATGAAAAGAGTGTGTGAGTGAGGAAACCTACTGTTGCGCAATGATGCCATTTGTGTGAGACTACCCGATGTAGCTCTCTGACCCAATCCTCCTCCTTCCTCCCCTTCCTATCCAGCCCCCACCCATATTACATACCTTCATCATGCACATGCTAAAGGGGCTGATCTGTGTTAAAAGTCTATGTAGTTAATGTGTTTAAATAACAGAGACTAGAACGTCACAAATGAACTGTCATTAGTATGATGACATGAAAACGGGAAGAAAAACCAAGACCGATAGAAACTTTCTTTACTATATACTCTATTCTCTCCCTTTGCTTATTTTTAATGAACCTTAGCAGCTAAAGGTTGGCTGTTTTCTCTTTTTCTGTGGTATTCATGTTCTGCCAAACCCTTACTCAACCTCAGTGCGGTCATTGGAAAATACCAGGGCTGTCTATTGTTTTTGTCTTTACTAACTATTTCCAGAACTTTTTGTTGCTTTGTGTAGTTTACCGCGGCAGTCATCCGCCGCTCCGTTCCTGTTCTGGGAAAGGACAGAAGCGCTTTAGTCCTTACAATCTTGCTGGAACGAACAGACATTTTGTTGTACCGGGAGCAGACCCAGGAAGCTCTTGCATGGGCCTCCGTGTTCGTCTCAACCAATGAGGTTCCTTCTGTGAGCCTCGTCACAACTTTTCAACCAATAGGCGACCCCACAGCAGACCTCGCAGTGTACCTGTACACTACCTGTAATCAACAACAGACTGGTCCATTGTACTTGTTTTACGGGGTACAAGGAGAGAAGGGAAATCAAGCGGGAGCTGTATGCGGTCCACCCCGGATGGGTCCTAAATTGGGTCTACGTTTAGCTTTTTGATGTGGAGGGGAATGAGCTGTTTGTGCATGTGTAAATAGAAACGTGTGTGTTGTGGTGAAGCGGATGATGGTTTTGATATTGTTTGTTTCTAAGGGCGTGTTCACACGGGCAGTTTTTTTTTCAGGTGCGGGTGGATGTTTTACATTATATTCCTATGATACAGAGTGTTTTTGTAAAAACATCCTGGGTGCTTTTAAAAACACCGCTGCCAGCGGGGTTTTTTTCACCGCTCTGGATGGTTTTCAAGTTGAGAAAAGTTCAACTCGCCAAGAAAAAGCACCCGACGTCAGGCAGTTTTTTGACAGCTGACCAATGAATGAGAACTTAGGCCAACGTCACTAGGAAAGAAGAATGGCGACCCAAACCAAAAAGTATTTTTCCGACGGAGCAACTGGTTGTCCTTGTAAGTGAACATGTCGAGCTATACGACATGACCCACAAGTTGTACACAACATATATCACAAGGGAGAGTATCTGGAGAACGATCGGTGGGATTTTGGGACATAAGTGTACTATGATATGCCCCGTACTGCTGCCGTCCCCGGTTGATATCATGCACCCACAAACGGGAAGGTTCGTCGTTATCGTCGTTGGCATCTAACGCCAAAACAAGGGCTAATTTTCTCATCCTCGACATTGTGATACTGATTCAAGTAGTGTAGCCAAACCACTTTGATACGCTAACCGAACAGTGTTCAGACAGTTTAAACGATTTGGAATGTGCTCTAGAAAAATCCACCCTGTCAGTTTTTTAGTTGGTAAAAAAACCGCTCGGGTCAGGTGTTTTTTAATAAAAAAAAACTGCCCGTGTGAACACGCCCTAACGAGTTCTCTGGTTTACCTACAGACAGTGCATAGGTGCTGCTCAAAGTGTTACCACTTCTATGTGTATTAAAGAATATAAGGTGCTTGGGACTTCATGTCCTGAACTCGAAGGTGTCAAAGGTCAGAGATGCGAGTGTGAGTGGCGCCCTAACCTCAGCAGTAAAGTCAAATTTCTATTGAATGTTTTTTAGCAAGGATTTTATCTTTACTTTGCATTTTGTCAAAAGAACAATACATATTTTTCTGTGTGTGTTTCAGTTTTGCTGTGGATTTCCCCAATGAGATTGGGAAATACATGTTTCATTGTGCCAATGCATGGACGAATAATAAAAGCTTCATATTTGTCATATGAAGCCTTACTTGTAAAACACGGAAACAGTCGCTTTTATTTTCATCTGAGTCATGCACACACACACACACACACCTGTGATCAACACGAACAAAAATATAATTTTTATTATATTGAGGCATGCCATGCTGTTCATGTGTATTTTTAGGAAATGCAAATTGCAGACTCATCACCACAGAGGAATTAATATGAAGCTGCATTTGGGGCATAACGGTATTAAGCAACTGTATGCAGCTCAAGTCTGCTTTCTAACTAAATAGAAAGGCAAAGGCTTTCGATTAAACACTGAAATCATGTATATAATTAAGCAATTTTATTAAAATTGGCTTGATTTGTTCTTTATTTCTTTACTTAACAGAAGTGCCCTGTCACAGTGTATTTAGACAAGTAGGCCATGCAGAATGTATTAACAACATGGAACAGTGTTACTACAAAGTGTGGATACTGTTACGGTTAGGAAGAGGTGAAATAGGGTTGGTTTAGGCTTATGCCACAATAAGTACATGCTGTTACCTTTGCATATTACTCTAGTTTTCAAGTGTGTGTGCGTGCGTGCGTGCGTGCGTGCGCGCGCGCGCTCGCGCAGGGCGTATTCATCAGTAGTGTTCTGCGATAACCACTGCATCCTGACAATCTACTGAAAGTCACCCCTATAGAGTCCACTGAACCGTAGCCTGGACGTTCCCAGACTCCCGGAAAAGAGGCTTACTTGCTCTTATTTTTTTTGGAAAAGACGAACCCCCTCCCCCCACCCCAAAAAAGAAGAAGCTGAGCTGGCCTTATTTGATAATGGCTCCTTGCTCTGCTGCGCTGTTCAAACATTTCACTCCCTACTTTTTTTGCTCCCTCTTCTGTGCCAGAGGGCCACTCGGTGGATTAACACCAGGGGATTGATCCAGGATCTATACTAATGGACGCTTCTTCCTCCTCCTCTCCTTTCATTCCATGACTGGCCTTCTCCTACACTGCATGCATGCCTGCTGTTGACTCAGACACACCGCTGGGGCAGGCCGGAGCTGTCGATGGATCAGATGTATGGGGAAGCATCTGACTAGACTATTGATCACCAAAATGTAGCCTATTCGTAGAGAACACACTAAACTAATGGGATCGTTAGGGAGATCCCCTCATGCACCCTGAGAGAAATTGTGATTAAATAAATAGCTGCCTCAAAATCTGGCTTAAACTCATCGGGCACGACCTGAGTCAAATTATATTAGGAAAACAATGTTTTATATTCTTCAGAAAAAAGGTGTATAAATGAATTTTAAAAAAAACCAATATATAATTATTTATGATTGCAGAATTATATAAATATCGAAATATTTATCCAAATACTAAACCAATCGTATTGTAGATCCATGAACCTGCAGTACCCGTTTTCCGCCAGTAGTTGTCAGTATTGCTCCACAGGCGGTTGGCCGCAGCGATGCGCTAGAAGGGAGAAGACGAGGGGGAGGGAGGGGGCTTATGTATCTGGGGCACCCTGCCGCCGAAGCCTTCCAGCTGATGAGAGAGGGAAGAGAGAGATGGAAGAGGGATGAAGGCACAGTTTGATCACACCCGCTTGCCACGTCTGCTACCGCAATCCAAAGAGAGAGAGAAGAGAGAGAGAGGAGAGGAGAGAGAGAGAGGAGAGAGAGAGAGAGAGAGAGAGAGAGAGAAGAGAGAGAGAGAGAGAGGAGAGAGAGAGAGAGAGGAGAGAGAGGGGGAGAGAGAGAGAGAGGCGAGAGAGAGAGAGAGAGAGAGGAGAAGAGAGAGAGAGAGAGGTGCATGAAAAGGACCCCCCCCCCCCGCCCTCCATCGCAGCGTCAAAGGCAGGAGCAGTAATGGCAAAAGAGGATGTGTCGTTCTGCACTACACAACATCTCTAGAGCATTGTTGGAGCGTGGATGCGTCTGTTATGTGAAGGTCTGCGCTGTGTGTGTGTGCGTGCGTGCGAGTGTACACCCATTCCATTGCTTATCTTATTACCTCCCTTTTTCCTCACCAATGTACGATTACTAGGCTGCGCACCAAGCGTACATGCACACTTACCCATAGTCCCTCTTCTCGGTGGGATAAAGACGCAACACAACTCAAGTGTTACGCGCGCCTAGGCCTGTGACTGTTGGTTATCGACGTCTCGGTACGGCCGCGCTCTAGACCAGTGTTCTCGGTGGTGTGCGTGTGGTGTGTTGTGTTGTGGTGGCCTTGTCCACCTCGTCCATCCATACTTTATGAGTAAGCGGAACTCGAGGGTCATCGGAACGTGTTTACTGCAACACTGGGGCTAATTAGACCGTGAAAGTGTCACGCTGTTCTAAATGACTCATATCCCTGACCCCCCTGCCTGTTGTCGGAACCTTGCATGTGTTGTGTGTGTCTGTGTGTGTGTGTGTGTGTGTGTGTTAGAGAGAGAGAGAGGGGGGAGTGGGGGGGAGGGGGCACTGTGTATATATGTATGTTTTTTTTTATGTGTGCAGTCGCTTGGAGAGGGGCGTGCTCAGTTTGATGCTGATTGTGTAAGAGATTGTAAAATGGCACGTACACACACATGGGTTAACATGAAAAACACAAGGCATGGCGCACAGCGGATAGAGAGAGGGAGAGGAAGGAGGATTTCACGTCGGCAACCCACTGCATGCAGGCTGAATTGTTTATTTTTGGCCCAGAGAGGCATCCTTACTCTGAATGACCTCGGTCTGGCCTCCTTTAGACCGCGTCCTTACCTCCCCATTAGCATTGAGGCCAGCTAAGCAGAAGGAGTTGGGTGCCATTTTATCCAGACTCTCCTTGCAACCCATTTTTGGGTTTCTTAAAATAATCCAGCTGTACTGTACATACAGGTGCATACCCAAGCATGCAAGGAGACCCACACAACCTCTGTTGAAGGATATTTCAGTATATGTATTTGAATAGTAGTATGATTAACCAGTTAATGCATTGTTTTCCCCCACTTCACATCTTTGGCCTAATTACAGCGTTTCCTTATGGTTATGAAATGCCGGTAAGTCCCTTATGAACACGTAATGCGCTTATACTGTCGTATCAAACAGAACGGAGACCAACCAGAGCTGTTAAAAAAGCGTCTTTGAGGCACATCGTGTATCTGTGACTTTACATAACTCATATTTCAGTGCCTTCTTCATCACAATCATTAGCATGATGCGCTCCTTTGATTCTGTCTTGGCGTTGAGCCGGGAGTCATTTGTTACCCGGACAAGCCCCTCTCTGTTAGAACGAAAAAGGAACAGATGCAGAGATCACTCCCGGTGACACGTCTCGGAATAACAACCAGCTTCATTTTGAAATGTCACCGGCTTTGTTAAATTCTGTTTACTGACGAAAACCTTGTTTTTGTCCTGACCTGACCTTTTCCTCACTATCCCGGCAGAGGCTTGGATTAAAGGCAGGGGGTCGGTCGGTGGTGTCTAGCCTGGGCCCCGTGGGGAGTGGGCGGGGGGGCATCCTCTACCCCTACCCTTCTTTAGCGGGCCATCTTGAGGCTATGGGTTCATGCACCTGGCTCAAGGTTCTGGCTGAGTGAGCGGTACACTCCACCTCACTCATGCCTTCATTCTAAAAGACACACATACAATGCATATAGACATACATTCACAGACTCCCTCACTCCCTCACTCACATAGGTGCTATTGGCAATTTCAATCCTAGTGTTGCTTTTATGGGAAACGTTTGTGTTTTTCCTACACACACTCACGCACACACCAACACACACACACACACACCCTTACCCCCACACACACACACACACACACACACACACACACACACACACACACACACACACACACACACACACACACACACACACACACACACACACACACACACACACACACACACACACACACACACACTCAAAGAAGGCTCTTATGTACAGAGTGCTACAGGCCGTGGACAGTGAACAACATTAAGCTGAACACAGCCGGTAGACATTTTGTGTGTAATATAATATTACAGGTCTGGCCCATCCCTATGGACTCCCCTAGGAATACATGAAGATGCACAGCATAGCAAACCCTCTCTCACAGGTCACTCTAGCATGGAACGCAGGTTGGCCAAATCGAACCACATCTTATGATGGTGGCAGTGTATTGCCATTGACAAAGTGAGCTAGTGAAGCTCTCTGAAAAATCTAGCTAGTGATGCTAGCAAGTGGCGTTAGCTAGTGATGCTAGCGGCTGTAGCTCGTTAGTGAAGCGCTTTAGTGAAACTCGCTCGTTAAGATTGCTGCTGAAGCTCGCAAGTGAAAAAGGGAATATAGATAGTAACACTAGCTAGTGAAGCTAGCTAGTGACCCTACCTAAAGAAGCTATCAGGTTAGGACCATCTCCCTTTGTCTTCCCTTCTTCAGCAGTCCAGGCTCTGTATGGAAATCTAGTCAAATGTTGCCAACCGGCGTTAGCTGCTAAAATGAAGCTACGGCAAGACATGGGCGGGGACGGGGAAGGTGAAGAGGCTATAGACCAACTAGTAAAAACGGCTTTATTTCCATCATGGCTGTAATTGGTCTAGGCAGGGCTTTCTGTTGTCCACAAGTGCAGGTGGGTCTTGTTTAAATCCGTCCACTGTGCAGGTATTAGAGCATTCATGTTTGTCTCTTGTGATCATGTCTCTTGGATTTGTATTCAGTGTGTGCAGGGTGTGCAAGCATACACACATTTGTGTGTTGTGATGTTGTCTGTGTGTATCTGTAGTTTGTATGTATGTGGATATATATTTGTGTGAGTGGGTTTGTAGTGTGTGTGTGTGTGTGTGTGTGTGTGTGTGTGTGTGTGTGTGTGTGTGTGTGTGTGTGTGTGTGTGTGTGTGTGTGTGTGTGTGTGTGTGTGTGTGTGTGTGTAGTGCAGACCGCCAGCCTCAGAGCCAGGGTAGCGAGGAGACGGGGAGAGTGTGAGGCTGGGCCAAGTGTTTAGCTGCAGTCACCATTGGCTAGGCGCTGTTGACAGGATGCTGACAGTGCAACTTCCCACAAACGGCTCTACTCCACTTCCTGTTTCGTGTGCTGGCTTGGTGAAACCCCAGCTCACCTCAGAGGAATCCACCCCCCCCCCCTGCCGGCCTCCAGATAAGGAAAAAGAAACATAAAAGAAAACCACAGCCTACGGTATGTGGTCCTTTTGACGAAGCCCAACCCTGGTGGTGGTTGGTCTGTCGTTTGGAGACTGGCCAGCCCTAATGAGGTTGTTCTGTGTTCATCAAGCCTGTATGTGTTTCTGTTCTGTCCCCCCCCCCCCCCCATATGCATGTATGCACAGGCAGAACAGGGCTCATGTGCAGACACACACACACACACACACACACACACACACACACACACACACACACACACACACACACACACACACACACACACACACACACACACACACACACACACACACACACACACACACACAGGAGTATTCATTTGTTCGCATGTTCACACACATACAGGCATTCATTCATGCATACAGCCTTGCAAACAAACGCACGTGCATGGGTTTGCTCGCAAGTAAAAATGTACACAGTGCTTTAATGTGTTTGCCTAACGCAAACTCACACAAACACACACACACACACACACACACACACACACACACACACACACACACACACACACACACACACACACACACACACACACACACACACACACACACACATACACACTTACAGGCAAATTATCTTGACATTATGATAGCATCTCAAAGTGGCATCGGTGACCATAAACACAAACACTAACACACATACACCGAGCTCTTCATTCAAATGGAGGTGGGGGGAGGGGGCACCCGCGGGGGAAAAGAGAGGCAACATGTTCAGTGTTTCCAGGAAGAGAAAGCCAGTGGAAAACACAAGATGGCCGCCGTGGATATTCCCCCTGTAAACGACAGAACAAACCTTTCCCCTGTTGGCCTTTTATCCATAAATACAACCGCTGTCTGAAGCGCCTAGAGGTGAATAGTAAATCACACGGTGCATTGAAGTGATCTCATCACAACCCCTCTTATGAGAACAGTTAAAAAGCCCCCATTCATCTTCATCATCTTCGTCCGTATACCTACACACCATAGCAACATATTTGACTACAATACAAGCCTAGTATGCAGTGATGTGATTGGTCCGTTGGTCATGCCGAGGGTTCTGAGTGGGGAGGGGAGTGAGGGAGACTGCTGGCTTCTTTGAGTGGAAGTAGAGCATCTGTAATTCCCTTCAACTGGGAGGGGGAGGAGGAGGGGGCTGGTGTGGTTATTGAAGCAGGAAGAAACCGTTGTGGCATGGAGTCTATAGGGTGAAGGGGGGGTCTTAGCCACCGCTGTCATGGGATGACATTGCAGCGCCTGGTAACAGGCTTAGTCTCTCTCTCTCTCTCTCTCTCTCTCTCTCTCTCTCTCTCTCTCTCTCTCTCTCTCTCTCTCTCTCTCTCTCTCTCTCTCTCTCTCTCTCTCTCTCTCTCTCTCTCTCTCTCTCTCTCTCTCTCTCTCTCTCTCTCTCTCTCTCTCTCTCTCTCTCTCTCTCTCATCCTCTCTTTCTGTTTATCTGTCTCTTCTCTTTCTAGCCCTCCCTTCCCTTCCCTCTTCCAGTCCTTTCTCTCTCTCCTCTTCCTCCATCTTTCTCTACTTTTTCTCTAACATCTACTCATCTATTCCTTCCTTCATCCTTCCCTCCACGTTTTGGACCTCTGAACTATACTTCCCCGTCCTGTGTGTGTCCCTACGCCCCAATCCGTGGCCTCAGTATGAGATCCAGAGACATGGGGATGGTGACTGCTTGTTTGTATAATGACTCCCCCTCAAATCTTTTCTTTTTTACAAAACATAATGTCACGGGCTTATTGTGCCATTATAGACAGGAGAGAGTCCATAGCGTAGCGCCACTATGAAGTGTAGCGCTTACGTGGTTTGCACACTAGCTGGTCCCAGCCTACGTCAAACCTTTTATTGGTGATTCCTTTCTCTCCCTAGAGGTTCGACATAATATTCGAACAATACGAGTCCAATACTTGTGATGTAGTCATAGCTCACTTCAACCTGCCAACCCAGCTCCCAGTATATATGAATTTGTTATATTTGCATTATATATTGCTGCTGTTACTTACAACTGACAACATTAAGCTGTCTGTATCAGGATCCGTCTCCACCACATGTAACAAAGATTGTACAAAAACCGGTAGCTGCGCTCAAAGGAGGTGTACCGGTAATACCCGTGTTTCAACTCTGTCTTTATGCTTACACGCGTCTGGAGATTATCAGGCAACAACAATCAACAGGGAAAGTGTGGTACAGCAAAAAAAAAAAGATGCAGAGTTCAGCGTTGCTTGTCTGATGTTCAGCGTTCAGAGAGTCGTTTGTCACGCTGATTCATGATCAAGTGCCTTGACGTTCTGTGTCACCTTAGCTGCCATCTGATGCTAGGTTCAGCGTGACTACACACACATTCAGTTTTGGAGACATTTGAGGACTTGGCAAAAAAAAACACATACTGTGATTCATCATCAGTAAGGGGAACGTGAAAAATGTTTGAAAACGAAATAACTGATACAGGCAAAAATACAATTACAATGTCATGGCCGCCTAAATTAAATTATCGTTGAGGTCGTGTCCAGTGACCTGTATCACAATGTCAGAATCTATACGGATGGGAGCCTATCAAAGTTAAAAGACTCATACGTGGTTTGAAACAAACAAAATAACTGAATCATCACCAATCCATAACCCATCAGGCCCCCGCATAAACATTGTCGTCCACAGTGGAAGACTGACCTCGCTGTCCATCGACAAGGTGTGTAAAAATGAAATAGTGTGCCGACAGCTTGGAGTGTGCCTATCTGTGTGTGTGAAGGTATGTAATTGTGTTTTGGTGTGTGTCCACGTGTGCGTGTTTGTGTTTCTGCAGCAACATCTGGATGTGCGTGGGCTGGTGGACTTTGAGAGAGATGGATAGAGAAAGAAAGTGCACCGTGTGTTTATTTATAGCCTAAACACACACACATATATATATATATTTCTTTACGGCACAGATTCTCACATGTTTAGTTTTCTGCAAAAAGCGGTCAGCAGTTTCAGAGGCGTCTCCAGTGATCATGAATATTCATGAGCTTCTTTTCTTCTTTGGTGAAAGCCTTGCATTCTCGCCAGCACTCAGGGTACTGGGGTCGCTGACCAGAGCTGAAGGGGAAAGGCTTCTAGTGTGTGTGTGTGTGTGTGTGTGTGTGTGTGACGCTGTGGAGGTTATCTCGACGATGATTGGGGAGAGGGCATTGCATGGCAATAGCGGTGTTTGGAGAAAATGCCTGTTTTTTGGCCTCAACTACTTCTTCCCCTGTTTAACAGTTATTCTATATCTTTATTCCTATAATGGTAGTAGTAATATTATAATAATATATGCCGCTGGGTGAAGGCTCTTATCCAAGGTGTAGCATAAATGCATACATTGCTTAGAATTGGTCGCTCCAGTGGGACTTGAACC
>OLKM01001288.1:93800-98800 GCA_900291075.1 Melanogrammus aeglefinus | reverse complement strand
AACTGAAGAGAGCCCTCCATGGGGTGGAAGGCCTCACCTCAGGTGTCTCAGGTGTTCACCTCCCCTGTGACCCCTTTGACGCCCACACTGACTAACTACATGCATGAGCAGCGCTGGGTTCATATGGGTGCATGGCAATGCCCTCCAAATATGAATATAGTTCAACTTTATGGAGCTCTCAGCGAGCTGAGTTTACAGCCCGATGAAACATAGCTCACACAAGCAGAAAACCTGGGACGAGAAGAGACAACAACTGGGCTTTTATAGCTATAAATAGCTATTGCATTAAGATAATGATTACATAATAATAGACGCTAATTAATAACTAATTGAATTTTTATTTTTGCGACGCAAACAATACCACATCACGTAGCAACATATCTCCATGGGCTTGTCTGTATATCCCGTGCTGTCCAGGAGGGGCTGTCCAACCGCCTGACCCCCTGTTAACGCGGCATCACCCTTATCGTGTCACTTTGAACCTCCAGGGTGTACACGACGTCTGGGTTCAAGTGTACATCCCAAGCCTTTTCTCCTTCCATCTTTTTGAGGAAATAGATTGGAATCCCCCCCACAAAATGAATGCTTAAAAACCTAAAGTGGGTTCCTGTAGTAGTGTAGAAGTGAAACCTGCACACAAAACTTTTTATATATCACAGAATAAGGAAGCACATAAGATGACTGTGCTGTGAAACCAGAGGAGAAGAGACACGGAGTTCAGCACAGAACCAGCCGTTAGACCAGAGCGCCGCGGGACTAAGCACACATTAAAGCGATAGAATCCCCGTCCGCTAATCCACGTTTACGCGCGAACGTACGTGCTTAGTCTCTGACCCTCCATTAGCGGCGGAGGCTGGCTTTGTATCAGTCAGACTCCCGTCGTTGTGTATGACTGGGATTGCTCTTCTTACGCAAAGTGAACGCAGCTGCTCCCATTCGGTGCCCCCCCCTCCCTCCGCAGCCCGGGGCATAGGCTGTACCGTAGCGCTTTGTTAACCTCCCTGTGTGTGTGTGTGTGTGTGTGTGTGTGTGTGTGTGTGTGTGTGTGTGTGTGTGTGTGTGTGTGTCTGTGTCTGTGTGTGTGTGTGTGTCTGTGTCTGTGTCTGTGTCTGTGTCTGTGTCTGTGTCTGTGTCTGTGTCTGTGTCTGTGTCTGTGTCTGTGTCTGTGTCTGTGTGTGTGTGTGTGTGTGTGTTAGTTTTGTGGCTGCTATCACATCAGCAGATATTGTTCATAAAAATGCAATAAAGGCAGTGGCCAAAGTTATGTGATGTTTACCTTCAGGTTGAACTCCAAAACAGTCAAATAATGCAAATAATAAAAGATAATTGGATTTCTATGTTTCCTGAAATAATATATGTTTTGGAATGGGCCCTGAGATGATCGCTGAAGCTTCAGATATGTACTTCACTTACACGGTTTCAGCTAGTTCCTATTTTTTTATACATATCTTATGTTTTGTGTTATATTATGGCCATTTTACTTGTTCCAAGATACAGAAGAAAAGGATTAAAGACATGTTGGTTGGAATGCTCCAAGCAGACGCTTAAGAAATAATTCATAAAAAATAATAAATGAAATAGTTGGCGACGCCATCTTCTAGAACCTTCCTTCAGCTTGTACTTTCCTTTCTCGGCAGCAGCCTTGGTCGTCCCTCCTCCAAAATAAAACCGCGAGGCGCTTCTCCTCCATGTGTAAGCAGAGGAGGACAAGCAAGCACACACATACACCCACACACACACACACACACACACACACACGTGTACCCACACACACACAAAGACACACACGTGTACGCACACACACGGCAACACACATAGACCCACACACACACACACACACACGTGTACCCACACACACACAAAGACACACGTGTACGCACACACACGTCAACACACATAGACCCACACACACACACACACACACACTTGAACACACTCATTAAACACGCTTTGATTCCATTTCTCCCAGCATGGAGTTGTTGCAGCGGCGTGTGTGTGTGTGTGTGTGTGTGTGTGTGTGTGTGTGAGTGCCAGAGAGTGGAGCACAGGCCTGCATTAGAGCCTCTATTCCACGCTGTGTAGCTTGCTGTTTTGGAAAAACAAAGGCAGAGAGCGAGAGACAGAGCGAGAGACAGCGAGAGGGAGTGAGAGAGAGGTTGTTGATCAGGAGGCCAGGCTGCTGTTTTTTTACTTAACGAGTGAATCCTTCTCGTTAGCGAGCAGCGACACAGCCCGTTAATTAAGGGAGCGGGGGAGGTGCAGGCGTCTTGAATCCACAGCCTTGGACCACTCCTCTAACTGTAGGACACTGATGTTTTAATGATCACTCTTCAAACCCTGGGCATCGCGCTACGCACAGTTCTCGTCGCCTTCCAATTTGCAAAGCGTGGCCCCGTGTTGTGAATCACAAGCGTCACCATCCCGTTGTCATGGGCTCGATCTTTATGATGTCATTGGAATGGTATTGACGATATTGATGACGTCGTGAGGATGGTATTGATGTCATGTGAGGATCTCCACGATGTCATTGGGATGGTATGGATAAGGTCGTTGGGATGCTATTGTTGGGGTGATTGGGATGGTATTAATGATGTCATTTGACGATCTTGATGTCATTCTGACTATTTCATTTCTTGCTTGCGTCTTAGTCTTACCTGAACAGGCCTCCTAGCTTTATAATGCATCTCATGTTAGAACTATAAGGTTTGCATGTGTTCAGGTAAAGACCTCCAGAGGTTCTTTGTTCTGAAACGGGAGATGCTAGCATCCCGATTGGTTAATGTTCACGCAGGTATAAGTGCATTGTCCCTTTCACTGGCTTTTGGCGTAATTTCACATGATTGCTTTATTTTTGGTCATCCTTTTTGAATTCTTTGTTGTGCTCTGATTTGAAGCACTTTAGGGCTTTTGGAGGCAAGGTACTTTGTTGTTCCATTAAACCTAAAACCTTAAACCATTAAACCCTAACGACTAAAGTGGATGCTAACCCTGCCGCGTTTCATACAGAATGGCCCCATTCCACTCCATTTAACATCTTCACAGTTCAAAACTGTCCCTTTAAATCCTCAGCCAAGACTCACATGAAACGATGATGGCACGATAACTATTTATATCAAGGTAAGACTCTTTTCTCTCTCTCTCTACCTCCCTCTGGTTCCCTCTCTCTCTCTTTCTCATTCTGTCTCTCTCTCTCTCTCTCTCAGGTCTGAATCACCTTGCTCTCATCCCTAAGGTGTGTGTGTGTGTGTGTGTGTGTGTGTGTGTGTGTGTGTGTGTGTGTGTGTGTGTGTGTGTGTGTGTGTGTGTGTGTGTGTGTGTGTGTGTGTGTGTGTGTGTGTGGACAAGAAGATGGAAATCATAATTTATGTTGGCAGGGAATCTTACCATCTTTCAGCTGGTTTCCTGTAGGAGGGTGGGGGGGGGGGAAGTCGACAGTCGACCAATCAGAGCGGACCGCTGACTGCCCACCTGGTGACTGGGCCTCTGTGTGGGCGGGATACAGCTGAGAGGCTCCGACTCATCACTAGCTATTTATCACACACTTCAATGTATTGACACACACACACACACACACACACGCACGCACGCACGCGCGCAGACTTATGCATTAGTACGTCAAGAGGCCTACCCGGACATACGCGTCGATACGTATGACACACTATAAATCTATGACAAATGTGAGGTTTAGACGCACACACACACATATAGACCCACACACACAGACACACACACAAACACACACGCATCACCATAAGTGTTGAGTCATGTGTCTTTTTTTCTTTTTCATACTACAGTTTTGACTGCACTATTTCACATCTGCTCAATCGGTGCTTATATCGAGTGTGTGCCGAGATCAATCCTGCCCAAGGTCTCTCCCTCGCTCCATGCGGGGTCTTTGGCTTTGTGGTCCCCCTTCGTCCTTAGAAGGGACTTGGTTAGGGGGCGTGGTCAGTGATGGGCCTGGGAAGCCCGCTGGATTCCTGACGAAGGCTTATAGACAAGTGAAGCCGTCTCGCTCTTGATAATGATGTCATGTGGATGGTCTTCATGGTGTCACTGGGAATAAGTCTTCTTGATTCATCGACTTGCTTGTGACGATCGACGTCTCAACAGGTTTGTGAGATGTCAGCGTAGCATGGGTAATGCTAACCAAGTTGTTTCAGACTTGACTGGTGCTCCTTCTGAAGGCTGCTTCCTGTTCCCTCCTGGGTTCCCGATGGGCTCACTGGGAGCGTAACGCAGGGTGGTGCCGTTCAACTTCTGTTGATTTGACTTACACAGCGATACACACAGGAGGTGTCCTCTGGTGTCGAGCTCTGAGGATGTGACACTCCCCTGTCAGCTGGGGATCCGTCGTTTGGAGGGAGAGAGAGAGAGGGAGAGAGAGAGAGAGGGAGAGGATGAGGTGAGGGGAGAGAGAGGGAGAGAGAGTATGAGAGAGAGAGAGAGAGTAGAGAGAGCGAGAGGAGGGAGGAGAGGGAGGGAGAGGGAGAGAGCGAGTAGGAGAGAGATGAGAGATGTGAGAGAGAGTAGAGATGAGAGCAGGACGATGAGGAGAGAGTGAGTGAGAGAGAGGAGAGGAGGAGAGAGAGGAGAGGGGGGACGGGGAGGGAGGGAGGGGAGGCGAAGGGAGGGAGGGAGGGAGGAGAGCGGGAGGGAGAGAGGGAGAGAGAAGAGAAAGCTGAGAGAGAGAGAGAGACGAAGAGAGAGAGAGAGAGAGAGAGGGAGAGAGAGGAGAGAGAGAGAGAGAGAGAGGAGAGAGAGAGAGAGAGAGGAGAGAGAGAGAGAGAGAGGAGGAGATGAGAGAGAGCGATGAGAGAGCAGGCAGGGAGGGGAGGGAGGGAGGAGGGAGGGAGAGGGAGGCGGCGAGAGAGAGAGAGAGACGAGCGAGGAGAGAGAAGATGACGAAGAGAGAGAGGAGAGAGAGAGAGGAGAGAGAGAGAGAGAAGAGGAGAGAGAGAGAGAGGAGAGAGAGAGAGAGAGAGAGAGAGAGAGAGAAG
>OLKM01001288.1:87500-92897 GCA_900291075.1 Melanogrammus aeglefinus | reverse complement strand
GCAGGAAGACGAGAGAGAGAGAGAGAGAGAGAGAGAGAGAGAGAGAGAGAGAGAGAGGACGGATGAGAGACATATACTACATATACTATTAATTCAGGAAGTCGAGAGAGAGAGAGAGAGAGAGGGAGAGAGGGAGAGGGAGGATGGATGAGAGACATATACAATCAATGCAGGAAGACAAGAGAGAGAGTTAACAGGAGGGAGGAGGTTAGTTCCTCGTTTGGGATGAGCGGAGGAGAATGGGTGGGGAGGGAGGGGGGTTAGGCGGGGGTTCAAACAAACAAGACAAATTAACATGGGGTGATTGAAGCACAAATCCGACCGTCACAACGCGTCTGGCAATTAAAGAGTTCCTGTCGATGGCGAGCCGCGCACCGGGCCTTTTTTTTCTTCAACTTTGGCCTTATTGAATTATTCAATCATAAAAATGAGGGCATTAACATTTAAGAGAACATTGGCCAGGCGTGTTTGGCCAGGGGAGCCTGGATGTGGTGATGTGGTTGGGGGGGGGGGGGGGGAAGGTTGGGGGCCGGGGCGGGGGTACCGCATCCACAGACTTTACAAGATCTGGAACAAGATTACTTTTTGCAAATGGTATTACTCTGCACTACGTCAATGTCTATTCTGCCGTGTCCATATCACTCAGGCCTGTCTGTGGCCAACGACTCCTGCTGCTGTACGAGGGCACAGAGTCAGGGCTGGCCTTTCTACTGCCGACGATCTGCATATTGACTTTGAATAATGAAGTAGCAGTATATGTGTATACACACCTATACTGTATATATGTGTGTGTACTACACATTTGTGGTTGTGTGTCTTTGTGTCTATATGCACATGTATATGTTTGCATGAGTGCATCTGTTAGTGTAAGTGGATGTGTCTAGGTGCTTGTCTGTGTGTGTTTGTGTGTGTGTGTGTGTGTGTGTGTGTGTGTGTGTGTGTGTGTGTGTGTGTGTGTGTGTGTGTGTGTGTGTGTGTGTGTGTGTGTGTGTGTGTGTGTGTGTGTGTGCAGGCACATGAGTGCATCTGTTAGCCTGTGTGTTTGTGTGTGTGTCTATGCACGTGTATTTGTACTGTGTGGTTGAGCGCATTCGTTAGTATGCATGCACGTGTGTTTGTGTTTGTGTGTGTGTCCGTGTGTGTGTGTGTGTGTGTGTGTGTGTGAGTGTGACCGTGCACTGAGAGTGCATCTGTTATGCACAGGCGTCAGTGTGTGCGCGTGCACGTGCACGTGTGTACGAACAGCCAAGTAGCCAGTAGATTAGATTCTATACCACACAACCCCCAGTCCCTCTCTCTGGGCGAACGAACCAATGGGCTTCTGCGGCCCGATCGCCATTCTAATCTGCCCTTCCCTCCTGACCACCACGTGAGCCACACGGCCTGCCGTGGTCCAGCCCCCCTCCCCTCACCCCCTCCCTGTGTGAGCTTCACACGACCCCACCACTCTCACTAAGTGGACGGAGGCCTGGGAGGGAGGGGGACATCAACATTATACATCGTCTCCCATCACCAACCCCTCCACCACCACCACCACCACCACCCCCACCACCCCCACCACCACCACCACCCCCACCACCACCACCACCACCCACCACC
Organism: Melanogrammus aeglefinus; assembly: GCA_900291075.1. Taxonomy (NCBI): domain Eukaryota; kingdom Metazoa; phylum Chordata; class Actinopteri; order Gadiformes; family Gadidae; genus Melanogrammus; species Melanogrammus aeglefinus. The sequence goes on along the minus strand of OLKM01001288.1, from coordinate 91,298 downwards.
ACCTACACCAACCACCACCCCACCACCCCCCACCACTACCACCCTCACTACAACCACTACCACCACCCACCACCCCACCACCACCACCCACCACCACCAACCACCACCACACCCCACCACTACCACCACCAAACCACCACCCCCACCACCACCACCCCCCCACCACCCCACCACTACACTACCACACATACCACCACCACCACACCACCACCACCACCACCACCACCACCACACCACCACCACCACACCCACACCAACCACCACCACCACCACCATCCCATCCCAACTCCACCCACCACCCCGTCCCCATCCACCACCACCACCACCACCACCACCCAACCCCTCCACCACCACCACCCACTCCACCATCACCCCGTCGTCATTAACCCCTCCACCACCCCCACTCGCCCCATCCACCACCACTGCATTATGTTGCATACTACTACCACCACCTCTGCAATCCACTGCAATGCCCGACTGCCCCCCACGTCTCTCCCCCGCCCCCCACCCTGTCCTCTCCCCCCCCTGTGTCTCCTCCTCCTCCCCTCCCCCCTTTCCTCTGCTGCTTTCTACTCTGGCATCACCCTTGTCAGTCCCAGCCCCCTCCCATAGAGCTCCACCCCCTATCCCCAGGCCGTAGAGCCGGAGAGCTGGAGAGGGGGTTCTGTGGCGGGACGCGGGGCTGGAGAGAGAGCCGTCTGGCCAGGGTAGAGGGTGGGACAGAGACTGACATGATGTGACAGGGCATGACTTCACAGGATGGCGTTGACATCACACCACTGGACGGACGCGGTGTGACGGGTCGGGACAATTCAGTCATGACGTGAGAAGACAGACAGGAGGAGGGGCCAGACAGGAGACTGAAGGGGAGGAGGGGACAGACAGGAGGAGGGACAGGTCTCAGCAGAGTGTCAGTGTCGAGGCGTTTGCTGCGATTGGGTTTCAGTGGAGCTATGGGGGAGACGACGCTGCGGTAAAATGAAGGGGAAAAAGAAGGGGGGGTGTAAGGGAAATACATCAAAGGAGGGGAATCCCTGCCAGGAGGATCCCTGTTCAGCAACCCCCCTCACTCTCCCACTCCCCCTCTCTCTCTCTCCATCCCTCCCCCATCTCTCTCCCTCCCCCTCTCCCTGTATGGCTAACCTTCTCCCCCGATATCTCTCAGTTTATTCCGTCCCCCTCTCTCTATTTCTACCCTCTCTCCCACTCTCTGGCTTCCTCTAATATTCAGCTTCTTTCTACCTCCCTCGGTTTCCTCTCTCTCTCTCTCTCTCTCTCTCTCTCTCTCTCTCTCTCTCTCTCTCTCTCTCTCTCTCTCTCTCTCTCTCTCTCTCTCTCTCTCCCCCTCTCCATCACCCGTGGTTACGTTCTCTCCTCTGCGTATCTCTCATGTCTCTCCGAGTTCTGCCCCCCCCCCTCTCATCCTATGGGGTTTCGCCCAGTGAGCGGGCTTCTGCTGATGCTGATGCAATCCACTGCCACTGATTCACCTCCAGCTGTGTGTGTTTGTGTGTGTGTGTGTGTGTGTGTGTGTTTGTGTGTGTGTGTGTATGTGTTGCTGTCTGTATGTGCTTGCATGTGCATACAATGTTCTGTGTGTGCAGGCTTTGGCTTTGGGTGCAGGTGCGGTGTGTGTGTGTGTTTTTGTGTGTATGTGTGGTCAGGTGACTGTATGTTTTCGCAAAGGCTTGTTTTTCTGTGTGCGAGTGCATGTGTTTATCATCCTCTGCAAGGGGGTGTGTGTGTGTTATCTGTGTGCAGTGAGCAGTGTAGCTGTATGCTTGCATGTGTGTGTGTGTGTGTATAGCAGGATAGTCAAATGCATGCACATACACGTGCACACCAACGGGCACGGTCGTGTCCCCCTCTACCTCCTCCTGTAACACGGTGCACAGAAGGATGTACACCGCACTCCAAAAACCCCTCCCCATGGGGCTGCTAATGGTCCCAGTGCTGCAGGTGAGCCCCACAGCGCAGCCAGGGGTAGGCCCGTTGGGGCAGCTATAGTCACAGACCCTATGGCCCAGCCAGGCGAGACCCCCACCGTTCAGCCAGGCATAAGACCCACGATGACGACGCAGCAAGTCACAGGCAGCGGCTGGGTGTGGGCCCTTTGAGGCAGCTAGGCACGGGGCCCCACGGCGCGGCGACGCATAGACCCCACGACGCAGCCAGAGATGGGCCCCACGGCGCAGTCAGAGATAGGCTCCACGACGCAGCCAGAGATAGGCCCCACGGCGCAGCCAGAGATAGGCCCCATGACGCAGGTAGGCACAGGCCACCCACGGGGAGGTCTTCCCCACGGTGCAGCAACAGTACCAGGTGACAGCAGCGTACAGTGTGCTCCCTTACCTTCCCCTACACACACACACACACACACACACATTGACACACTGACACATACACACACACACACACACACACACACACACACACACACACACACACACACACACACACACACACACACACACACACACACACACACACACACCGGGGGCACGTTGTTGACACGCTGGCATCACAGAGGGCTGAGTGATGGGTTGAACTCGCGGCGAGCCGGGCCGGGAGCCGGCGTGTTATTAAAGGGCTGTTTGTACTGCCTGCTGGTTCTTTCATTAGCCCCAGTCTTATATCATCGCCTGGTGAATATTGCATGAGGTTCCGTGAGGCCGCCGTTGTCGTGACGCCCGCCGTATATTTTCTCAACAATCAAAGATGGATGAGCCTATTCTTCTAGGTAAATCGAGGAGGGGGGGGGAGGGGCGGGGTGGGTGGAGAAGATGGGAGGTGGGTGGGTGAGGGAGGGAGGGGAGGAGAGAGGTGGTGGCGGCGACAGTGTCACGATAGACCATAAAGAAGTAAGGGAGGGAGGGAGGGAGGGAGGGAGGGAGGGAGCGGGAAGTAAAAATAAATAAACTGGCCTAATAAAACGCGGGAGAGTGATGGCAGACTATAAAATTGAAAATGCACAGTAAGACAAACGGAGGTGGGGGAGGAGGGGGGAGGTTGGCGATGGGGAGGAGGATGAATAGAAAGTTAAAATGACACAGAGAGAGGAGGGAGAGAGGAGAGACAAAATGAAAAGAGAGCTAGTGGGAGGAAGAACGAACACAATGTGAGAGGTATTGGAGAAGGAGACGGGGAAAGGTGATTAGTGTGTGAGGGAGAGCGAGAGGGGCGAGGGAGTGAGGGAGCAACAGATGAAGTAAAAGAGAGAGCGGAAGAGAGAGAGTCAGGGAGGGACGGGGGGAGAGAGATAGAAAGAGAGAATTAGTGATAGACGGGGAGACAGCGCGAGTCACGATGGTCAGGAAGAGAGAGAGAGAGATATAGATTGAGAGAGAGATATAGATTGAGAGTGAGCGAGCGGCCTACGCTTCGTGCTGTAATTGAAAAGGCGCAGCTCTGATTGAGAGACGGAGGGAGAGAGGTGGGGGCGTTGGGATAAGACGGGGGGAAACGGATCGGAAGGTGAGGATTGTGGGTGGGTGGGGGTGTGTGTGTGTGGGGGGGGGTACTCGCTGCAATGCAGAGGGATCTTGGAGAGAGAGAGAGCCCCCTGCAGTGCTGTACCCCCCCAACCCCACCACCCCTCAACACCACGCCCCTCCCCTCAACACACCCCACCCCTCCAGCCCACAGTCATCATGAAGGCAGAGTGCGGGGACGGAGGTATCCTCTCTGTGGGCCCGTGATTGGCTGAGAGTTGACAGGGAAGGATGGACGAAAGAATGACAGGAGGGAGGAGAACGGGGGGAGAGATGGAAGAACGATTGAACAATGGAGAGGGAAAAG
>OLKM01001288.1:35000-85000 GCA_900291075.1 Melanogrammus aeglefinus | reverse complement strand
GAGCTGCTCCATTGCAGTTCCACCACTAACAAGTTTATTTGAATGCAAACTAATTTCTCATCAAGATAGAAAGAGTGATCGATGGAAACCAAAGTCTCCCCCTACACGTCTATAAGAACATGAGAACTGTTTTTCATTTCCTCTAGTGGGGATTAAAGTATAAAAATGGCCACTAATCAGTGTGTGTGGTCATAAAGGTTAACTCTTAGGGTTCAGACCGACTGATGTGCGGAACTCGGGAAACATGTTGATTTTGGCTCGTGTCCAAAATGCGGTCAAACCGCTGACCATATATGGTCAAACAATGCGGCCGTCAACATGGCTTTTATTGGATTCAAGGTAGTATTGTGCCGAGATGCCTGCCTGGGTCTCTACTCTCTCTCGTTCTTCTTCGGCAGGAGCATTGCAGTTTTCTCTCTCTCTCTCTACAAAGCGACCGCCTGTAGTGGCCTGGTTTGCCTTACTAGGACAAGCCGGCACGGAGTCAGTGGCAGCAGGAGGGTTTATTCAGACTCCCACTTGCCTTTCCGTTCTTCTCCCCTCTCCCCCCCCCCATCCTCCCCAAACACCCCGGATACGGCAGGCTCCTGTTGCCTGGCAACCGAACAGGTCTTGAGGGAGTGAGAGAGGCGTCATAGATAGTGCATGTGTAACATCCACGGTGACGAGCAAGGCACCGTGTTGGTTCGGCCTACAACCACCCCCCCTCCTCCCTTACACACTCACCGCGATATAAAATAGTGTTGGCTTATTTATGTAACAGGCCTAGAGTATAAACCTTCGAGCTAGCTCCACCAGCGCTGTAAAAAACCAGCCAGACAGTACAGTGAATCAAACTGTACACAACCATGGGCTACAAATTGGTTTATTCTACCGATTGATCTTCGATAAGCCAATAACCACGCGATAACCCGTCGATCAATAACCACATGGATGAGGAGACGGCGTAAAGTTCATGATCTTTTTTTATTTGAAAAAAAAAATTAAAATAAAATAAAGACTAGCATGTACAACTTGGAATGAATGTAAACTGAACCCAGAGGAGCCCAGGGCGGGAGGGGCGGGGCGCGGCCGGCGGCAGCGGCGCTCAAGGCCCAACGCGCCGAGGGGCGCGCAGCCCACCACGCCGGACCCCCCCCCCCCCGCCGAGTGACACGCACGCCGCCGCGCTCCGGTCTGAGTCGAGAATCAAGAGAGAGGAAGAGAAGAAAAAGAAAACGAAATAAAAGGTAAAAGGCCAGTGATTGGCTCACGCCAGGTCAGAGGACAGACGCTCCGTCTCGGCAAAACAAAAAGAATCCAAAAGAAAAAAAACTAAAAACAAAGTTTTCACCTGTAAGACTTAATAGTGCCCGACCGTATTCTGTAGGTTTTTTTTTCGTTTTAAATGAGGGCAGGAGACACAGCTAGATCGATGGCCGTCCAAATAACAAAAACCAAAACAAATAAACATGCCAAACATTTGAAGAAAAAAAAAAGGGTTGTTTTTTTCTTTTTTTTTCTCTTTTTATCTAGCATACAATTAAGTCCCATTCTAATGTTTTCAACTTGAATAAGAACCTGGTATATTCGCTCAATTAAACAGTACAGAGTTCCTCTCCAAGTATAAAATGAAAAAACAAACAGAACTGTACCAAACCAACAATAGGACAGCTTATAGTGAAATCAGCACGGCTCTGTTCAACCGGGGGGCAGGGGGGAGGAGGTGGGGGAGGAGGAGGGGGTGGGGAGTGAAAGGCTTTAGCGTTCCGGTCTCAAGCTGCATGCATGAAGAACAGAAAAGTGATGAAGAGGAGATGGCCTGCCCGCTGGGTCATGGACCAGGGGCCGGGGAAACTGCTGGGGAGTTAGCCAGCTGCTGCAGCTTGGGAGTTGGGAGGGGTTGGCTGTTACTGGTGTTGCGTTGTCTTAAGTACTGATGCTAAACGGATCTCAGAAGGGAGGAGGAGGAGGAGGAGGGACGAAGAGAGGGATGGGCGGGAACAGGACCACTAACCATCGTTTTCATGCAGATCATTTTTTGTGTCTTTTTTTTTTATATATATTTTTTCCTGTGTGGACAGAAGAATATTTTATTTCAACATTCAATTATTTTCTATACAGAAACAGTATGAATAAATGAACATATTTTTTTTTTCCCAAGAGGTAAGTAAAACATTTTTGATTTTTTTTTTTCTTCTAAGAGGGGCGAGGGGGGGGCGGGCGAGCTTCACTTTGCGGTCATCATCTGTACAAACTCTGTAGAGAGAGAGAGAGAGAGAGAGAGAGAGAGAGAGAGAGAGAGAGAGAGAGAGAGAGAGAGAGAGAGAGAGAGAGAGAGAGAGAGAGAGAGAGAGAGAGAGAGAGAGAGAGAGAGAGAGAGAGAGAGAGAGAGAGAGAGATACAAGAACAGAGAGAGACAGCGAGGGAGAGAGGGAGAGAGATACATACAGGAACAGAGAGAGAGAGACAGCGAGGGAGAGAGAGACATGCAGATACAGAGAGAGAGATACAGATAACAGATAGAGAAAAAGATAACAGAGAGAGAGAGAGAAAGGAGGAACAGAAGAACAACAGGGTTAGCGCTCAACCTTTGGGAAGAGCATCCACATACTAGACCTGTCGGAAGGCTTTGTCATAATGTTTTTAATCAACTCAGACAGGTCCTAATTAGTGTCCCTTTTCCAAACTGCCTCGATGTTCATTCCATTAAATCCCCCTTTGATTAAAAAGCGGCTGTGTTGTGGTTACAGCAAAAGACGACGGGCCACACGCGGGTGTGCCCACACACACACACACACCCGTCAAAAACACTCTGAACAATACCCCCGCGCGCACACCGCTTTAATTATATATTTCCGTTGATGAGACAAAAGATGATACAAGAGTGCTGAAATAGGACCCTTTTCAGTTAAGCCCCTGAACACAAGGTGTGTGTGTGTGTGTGTGTGTGTGTGTGTGTGTGTGTGTGTGTGTGTGTGTGTGTGTGTGTTTGTGTTTGTGTTTGTGTGTGTGTGTGTGTGTGCGTGGTATGTGCACGTGTTTAGTGCGTGTCTATACGTTCTGCTGGCCCATTCATTTGACTAAAGGGAAGGAGATATAAATGGGGTTGAAGGGTATGTGGGTGACATTTCAGACATATGCTTCCACATGTTATCATAGCGGTGGAGCCTCCATCTACGGCGCTAGCTGCACAGAGGCCAGGGTTCAACTCCCTCCGGGGAGCTCATATACCCCACATATGGATGCATGCTGTCCTTGTATGTCTCTGTGGATTAAAAAGCGACTGCTGAATGAATAACTATCTGTCAAAGCCTTTGGTTTCCGTCCAATATCGCCGTAGCTTATCAGATCCAGCTAAACATTTTAAATTGTCCACCTTGAAATGAATCAAACTTAAAAAGGTAAAATCCATGAAAAAGATACTAATGTAATGATCCCATTCCATGTTCGAGAAAGCCTGTGTGTGCATCCCTACAGGCTGGTATTGAATTCAAATGTACACACCGTTACGATGCCATTGGGTGGACACCAGTATCCACAGCCTCTTATAATACTGTGAATGCATACATTCAGGGCACGGCGTCTCTGGTGGGAGTGGAACCCCCAACCCTGGCATTGATGACACCTTGCTCCAACAGTGGAGTTCCACAGCTTGTTGTATTAAGATAAGCCTGCTGAGGTTCCTTACCTTCATAGTTGACTTGTCCGTCTCCGTCAATGTCTGCTTCTCTGATCATCTCGTCCACCTCCTCATCCGTCAGCTTCTCTCCCAGGTTTGTCATGACGTGGCGGAGCTCTGCAGCACTGATGTAGCCGTTTCCGTCCTGGCAACACGACACGACAGACGTTAGAGCTCCAGGATGGCCACCGACGATAAATATCACGGTTTAACGTATAAAGCCACGCAACAAATATCACAGTTTAACGTTGAGGACCACCATAAACATCTCCGTTTAACGTTAACCCCCACACGACAAATTTCAAGGTCTAGAGATAACCACCGCAATAGTTATCCATTATTACTTTTCATGAGCACCATTCGCGGCTGCTGGCATTCGTTTTACAATCTTTCATCTCGCCAGTTGATGGCTCAACCTGTTTTACAGTTTCTGAGGGCTAGACCCATAATTGATTGAACAAAAGAATGCTAAGTACAGGTTAGCCAGACGTAGTCCCCAGAGGTTTTCCATGCGCTGGCAGTGACCTCCATGTAATTACCTTGTCGAATACCCGGAAAGCCTCGCGGATCTCTTCCTCACTGTCTGTGTCCTTCATTTTTCTGGCCATCATGGTCAAAAACTCGGGGAAGTCAATGGTTCCGTTACCTAGCCAACGGCGAAACAAGAAAAAAAACAACACACAACCCATCAATTTCATCTGTGTTAATTACGTCACGTAACACAGCAATGGTCACAAAGCATTTAGCTGATGAGAAGTGAGCATTTGTCCTTGTGCTAGTTTTTACACTAAATTTAGCAACAGATTATTTGTTAAGTACGGGAAATGGCTCATAGTTTTAGCCAAACTGACAAAACAAAGTGACCCAGCGGAATTGGTCCCAACAGTTGTCAACTGTGCAGCTATGACAGGTTCTGTCAAGACAGCTAAAACAGCTGTCTGATTTACAAGGGTACGCATTGCTAACTTTGCTTGCACTGTTTAGCAGTGCAGGCTTTGCAATTAACACCGTTAACACAGCAATTCCCAGGACACATATACACAAACATACAGCTGGCAATGCTAATACAGCAAATGCGAGCTAGCACAGCTAACATGGCGTTGTCTTCAGCGCACTTTAAAAGGCTAACACTGCCCTACGACTGAGAGCGTCAACGCACCAATGTCATAAGCGCGGCTAACACAGCCCTAGTGAAGCGGTTGCGTGAGAGGCGTTTGCGTGTCTCTCTCGCCATGGCTTCAGGGCAGCCCAGGGACCTGGCTATGGACCGTATATACATGGTATATTTACTGAGCAGCAGGCCAGCATGGAAGACTCAGGGTCAGCCATCCATAATACATGGGAGATACAGCTCGAACCTCTTCTACTAAGACTCATGAATCACAGGGTCATCTCTGCCCCTCCTCCTCCTCCTCCTCCTCCTCCTCCTTCCAGTGCTATAAATGATGCCATGGAGGAGGACGAGGCCAGAGAAGAAGATGAAGACAGAGGGTGAAAGGAACATGAGAAAAGTCGAAGATGAGGTGTATATGTGTGGTTCTGCGGGAGTGTGGGGAAGTTACTGTGTAATGTTTGCTGATATTGTCAAAATCCATAAAAAAATGGGAGTAAATTCTTTAAAATTGACATTCTGACTGTTATTCGATTCCCTTTGAATCTGAAATGTGTCAACGCTATTCTTCAGCATTTTTTCGTTCAATCTTGATTACTATCTTTCTTTGTTTGTCTGTCGAGAAAATGCCCACTCCGTCCAATTCTCCTGTGTATTAATGTTCGTCCTCCATCAGACTTAACAATCTTATTTTGTCCCATGTTAACTTTTCCTGTCAAGCCCGGGAGACGCATTCCACTCCCATCGAACAGCCAAAACTCCCCCTCCAACGCCCACCTGCCACCTCAACAGTCTCCAATACTGTCTTCACTCCACCACCACCTCCACCCTTCTCTCCCTCACATCCATCGATCAAGGCCATCTCCACCTCGTGGTGATGCTCTATCCCCTTTCCCTGTGTTGCATGTGTGGGTGGGTGGGTGTGCCGGCTGCAGGTAAAAGGCACCGCGTTGGTGTAGGCAGGGGGTGTCAGTGGTGTGATGCTGGTGTAGGTTTTGTATCGGTTGACCCCAGTAGGGTGCTGTAATGGCTGCTGCGGACGCACTGGGAGGCGCGTGGGCACCAATCGATAACCCTGTTGCTCCTTGTTTTGGAAGGAGCGGATTAACTGGGAGGAGGGAGGGGGGGGGGGAAAGGATCTGATGTTCTCAGTGGCTAAGCGACAGCGCCCGTGGGACCAGAGAGGGGGGGAGTGGTGGGTGGACGGGAGTGGGCGGGGCTAGGCGATATTGCGAGTGGGAGGAATTGCGTTGATGAAGGGATTAATTACCGCTGCATGGAAACATTACGGAGGATGGGCATTCTGTGTATGCTCGCGCACGTGTGCGTTTGTGTGGGTTTTGTGCGTTGGTGCGGTGGTGGTGTTCAGTTAGTGCTGTGGGATTGAAGGGGAGGTCAGCGACATTCAACAGGATTATCTTATTTTGCGTGGGGGGGCTAAAAGAGGAGCAGGGCAGTGAGGCGTGGCTAGGGGACACTGGGTTGGGATTAACCCGCGGCGGCAGAGTGTGCCTGGATCAGCCTGAGAGAATCCGGAGAGTGGGAGGCAGCAAGGGAGTGAGGGAGCGAGAGAAAGGAAAAAAAGGGATAGAACAAGAAAAAGGCTAGAGAAAAGAATGAGGAAAATAACGAGCAAGAGTTCAAGCAAGAGCGAGAGAGAAAAGAGAGAGAGAGCTAAATATAAGGGAAAGAAGAGAGGAACAGCCATCTGAGAGTACGAGAGAGCCCGAGAGAATGAGAGGGGGAGAGAAAGAGAGCGAGCGCTAGAGGTACAAAGAAAAAAGAGAGAGAGAGGGGGTAAATGAGCATCGTGGGGGAGAGTGGTGAGGGGGTTGGTGTGTCCGGGCCCATTAACAGACCAGTGGTAATGCGAAGGGGCAGATGGGGGTCTCAGGCTCCTGCCTGGCCGTCCACGGACCTGCCCCCTGACTGGAGGAGACAGCCAGCAGCAGCCAGCTCACACATGCTGCCTCCAGCTCCACTCCCAGAGACACATACAGAGAGGGGCTGTCTGTGTGTGTGTGTGCATTTAAGATGGAGATGGAGGGGTGTGTGTGTGTGTGTGTGTGTGTGTGTGTGTGTGTGTGTGTGTGTGTGTGTGTGTGTGTGTGTGTGTGTGTGTGTGTGTGTGTGTGTGTGTGTGTGTTTGTAGGGGGATGCACGAGAGTCTAAATGTGTGGGGGGGATGGAATCAGAGAATCGTTATCATTGGAGGAAACAATGATAATGGAAGTCGCTACCCCCTGCAGGGTATCTGCTGCTCTGCTCTGATTGGCTGCTTTTGGGTGAACAGGGTAGGGAAGGAGAGGAGGGGGCAGCGAAAGAGAGGAAGACCACAGGGGGAGGAAGGGAGGAAGGCGAAAAACTGTGTAAAAAGGGAGAGGGAATCAAAGAGGGGGAGAGAGAGAGAGGGAGAGAGAGAGAGGGGGAGAGAGAGAGAGGGGGAGAGAGAGAGGGGGAGAGAGAGAGGGGGAGGTCTGTTGCGTGGAAAGCCTTGAGAGCTTAGTGGAATGAAGAGGAGTTGGGAGGGGAGGATAAAATGGAGGTAGGAAATGAGGAGAAAGGAAGGGGGACGGAGATAAAGAGAGCGGTGAGCGATGAGGACGATGAAGAGAGGCTGCAAACGAGAGAACGAGTGGGTGGGCGCGCGAGAAAAGAGAGGGAGGGTGGTAGAGTGAGGTTTGCTGCTAGTGGGAGCGGTGGAAAGGATACGCCGAGAGATGTGCAATGAGTGGGAGACCAGAAGGAGAAGGAGAGAGGTCTGCTGCTAATTACAGAGATAGAGAGGGAGATAGAGAGAGGTGTGCTGCTAATGGGAGACCGGAGAGAGAGAGAGATAGCTGAGATGAGCTGCTACTAGGACACCAGAGAGAGATGTTGTACATTAGAGAAACACTAGAGAAGTGTGTGGTCGTCCCCGCTGCAGGAAATGCAACTTCTGCATTTCTTGAGTGCGAATAGTAGGATTGTATAACAGCCATGGGCCGATGCCAGCCCTGGCTGTACCTTTCTGACAAACCACATTGATCCTGTGACTCGACAGTTATTACAGTAACATGTATTGTTAGTTGATATTTTTTTGCAGTATACTGTGACATAGAATCGGCCGCATGGGGGCCCCTAATTATATTGTAGATGTATTTTTCTCAGTCCCATTCCTTTAACTGTACTACTATAAACTAAATCTACAAAATCTCAGATTCAAAGAGATTTTGAGATTCCCTCAATTCAATATAGGAAGACTGGACATTTCTCTGTTCTGTTCGAGTCCGTTATGTGGATTTTCCCTACGATCAAAGTTTCAACCAGCTAAGGTAACCCCTTTGTTTCTGTCGACCTGTCTTAGCCCTGCCACCCCCAGGTCTCGTTCACTCAGTTCCACAAGGCTCCTCATTTGTTTAATGAAGCCGGTTTTCGATTGGTCGGACCCGCACGCTGAAACTACCAATGAGTGAGCTGGTGAACGTGAAGAGGGCAGAGAGAGACCTTATGTAACCACTTTTATTTTCCATTACTGGCTTCATTGCCGTCTGACCTAGATAGCATCAGCCAGGGAGGCAGAGGCAGAGCGAGGATGTATTAGCAGTAATGTGTGCATGTGTGTGCGTGTGTGGATTTGATTGGAGGTCCTTGAACTTATTTGGCGTGTGTTTGGGGTCTAGAGCGGCGAGGGCAGGTTACGGGTGGAATCGGGGCAGGCGGAGCCTATTGTTTTTCATAATTGTGATAATCGATTGCGGTAGGCTCGATATCAGCTGATCAATGCCGCCTTATTTAGGACATCCTGTAGGACGACAGTAGCATTGTGGTGGAGCACCCCCGCCCCTCCACCAAAGCCAACAACTCAAACCAAACCCGAAGCGCGTTGGGCTGCTGGGTGCAGCCAGCCAAGTCCTCTGGCCAATTCTCTAGTCATTTTCTCTATCTATACCTTTCCATCACTGTCACTCTCCGTCATCCTCTCTTTCACGAAACATACAAATGCAAGGTCAAAGAGGGGCCGCGCGGGGATGGCAGTTAATGGTGGAGTTTGTTGTCAGCGCGTCTGAATAATGGGCCTTGATAGACCTAGCGGGGCTGCAGCCAACTCTTTTGACAGCCATTGACACGCTGTCCACCACCGGCCAACGCAAGCGGTCGTACGCATTCACAGATACACACACACACACTAGCCCTGGCACGGCGAGGTGTGATGGGTAGAGACAAAGCGTGGACAGAGTGCTGACGCGATGGGGCCTGTCATCGCGAGGAAACAGGATCTGGACAGTTGGCTTGGACAGTTGGCCTCTGACAGTTGGTGGGGAGCGCCACGCCGCGCCGCTAACACCAGAGGTGTGTTTAGTGTTTTTTTTTCTCGAGATGGGATCGGTGACTGCTGTCCTGTGTTACTTGCGACTCATTATGAGTTTGCGTCATGAAGATCACTTTGAGAGTGATATTTGGATGAGGTCACTATTCTTGTCAGGTAATTTGAGAAGCTCTCGTCAAAGTCCTATCGATGTCTCCAGCTATTCTACCAATAAATCGATTGATTTAATGGACTATGAAGGTACAGCACTATCTACAAACCTTTACAGAACAGTGACCACCTACTCTGGCAAGAAAATATCCCAAGACGCCTGGGTATTTGGGGACTAAAAAGACCCATCTTGGGCGATACTTGGGAGTAACTGGGTGGTTTGAGAGGCGGTAGAAGAGGGAGGGGTGGTGCTGGTGTAAACACTGACCATCGGCGTCCACCTCGTTGATCATGTCCTGGAGCTCCGCCTCCGTGGGGTTCTGGCCCAATGACCTCATCACAGTGCCGAGCTCTTTGGTGGTGATGGTGCCGTCGCCGTCCTTGTCGAATAAGGAGAACGCCTCCTTGAACTCTGCAGGAGTGGGGGGGGAAGAGTCAAAACTATCATACCGTATGAGGTTTGGACTGCAATGTAACCCCATATAGGCATGGATGTATTGTTGCGGTTAGAAGGGGGCTATCGTTGATTTATGGATGTGGTGTTGAGAGTGGATGTCGCTCCGTGAATGGCCTACTTGCGTAGGTTTATAGCCGCTGCGTTTCAGAGCCGGCATGACTAAGACTAAAGTCTATGATTTAACATCGTGGAGGGGAAATGCTTCTACCTTCTTGAAGAAATACTAGACTACAAGATTGAAGGGAAAAAAAGCCTGATGGATTTAAACCAGAAGTGGAAGATGTGCCTTGATTCTTTTGCGGTACTGGGCAGGATTTTCTTTTTTTAAAGAAGGCGCTGCTGAAAGCTAGCAGCGGTAAAACGTCTATGGTGGAGGAAATAGCGTGAATTAGCCTCTTAGCCTCCGTGAGAGATAATTAGCCACAGAGGAGTATTGCTGAAGAAGAGGCAGCAGAGCAGCCTCCAGTTTGCACACAAAGCCAAAATCATGGATCGTGTATATAAATAGTGTGTTGAAGGCGCTTCCGCTCATAATTGTACATCTTAGTCATTTTCTGGAAAACTATTTGGCCTCACAGGTTTGGCTCCTGTTTCAATTCATCATGGGGCGTTACATGACTGCATGTCCCTCCTTCGGCTGGGTCTCTTCTTAAGGTTAAGGGAGACAATAAACTACTCAGGAGAAACTTCCTCAGTTAACTTTGATTTTACTCAATACTTTATCAGCGCCAACAAAGTGAACTGAAACTGTAAAAATAACAGCTCCAGGGAGGGAACCAAATTTAATTATATTGGACAACGTGACATCAAACCGCTCTTGTTAAACATTCATATGCATAAATAATGAATTATCCAGGAAATGTATTATTTTGTAATGGTTTTGATGATTGGATTAAGCATCTAGTAGAATTTTATTGTATTATTTTCTATTATGTTCATTGATACGAACATGGATGTTGGAAGGACGTGAGGGACTGAGTGTACGGATGGGGAAAAGGCTTTATCCGAATATTGCGGTGAAAAGTCAGAACACTTCGTTCGTACCTGCGATCTGCTCTTCTGTTAGTTGGTCAGCCTGCAGATGGTGAAAAAAGAGGGGCAAAATGGAAGAGGGGTAGAGGGGGGTGAAGAGGGAGGGAAATAAAACACAAACAAGTTACTCAACAGGCAAGCATTTCAAATACCAAAGTATTTCCTGATGGCGCTGTACTGAAATCCCCCGTCCCACCCATCAAAGACATCAACACCACTCCCAGTGTTGGACCCATGGACCTAGTGAGTCATGTGACCAACATACATATAAATGTATAGGGGCGCACGAGCTGAGAGGCTTCTTATGTAGGCCCCAATGGATAAAAACACCCGATTTATACCAACAAATAAAAAAACGTTTCTTTACTGAATATTCCATAATGCTCCATTTCTTCTCCAAAGACTCGGGACTTGAATGTGAAATTTCACTTTCGCAATTTAATTAAATATAGCTCTGAGCTTGCTTATGAACCAGGATCCTAGATGTGGTCTCTTTAACGTTCCCTTCATAAGAACCGGATCGCACCGAACCCTTAAAACACTAGACCACCAGTTTTCCAATTCCTGTGGTTTACAATGGAGCTTTTGTTAATTGCTTTATTCCTTCAAATAGTTTCCTGGGAGCATCATCCATCCTGTGTACACGTTTTTATTTATTTTTCCAAAAAACAAATTAGACATCGGGAATCGCTTATTTTTGTTCACTAATTCCCCTCTGTGACTGAACCACAACATGGTGGGTGGTTAGATTGGAGAAAAAAAGGATCCTCCCTACTTGACTAATGACTGGAACGATTCTTCTGAGCACTTCTGAGTGATTAATAAATGACGTAACTGACTGCTAAAACTAAGAAAAATCCAGTTCCAGTATATGCCCGCTAAACCTGTGTAACTCGGGAGAGTGTAGGCGTAGGGGGGGGGTGGTGGCAGTTAAGGAAATTCACACACTCATGGTTGAGTTTAATCGCCTGATTTGGGACAATAAACGAGGGATAAAAACAAGCTGCTGGGGTAAATCATTAGGACAGGGGTTGTTTTAGGACAGGCCCGACTGGGGTGTGTCCTGCCAGCTGGCCTACCCCAGACAGGAGCCTGCTGGCCTGGCTGGGCTTGGTTCAGCCGGGCCCCTCCCTGCTAACAAGACCCAGCTCATGTACCCCAGTGACTCATACAGGCTTTAAATGGCTCGGAAGCAAGTGTTCATCGCCGGCTCCTCTCTTTTTTTTTTTGGCCAGATGGATCGAGCAGTGTGAAGGAGCCACTGATTTCAAACAATTCCCCATCACAGTGAGGTGTGAATAGCAGCCAGGTGGCGCGAATAGCACCTTCCACGCGTGAAAAACAGACGCTTATTATTATTATAATACTACGTCATTGAGCTTTATTGCCCGTGGCCGTCATAAGAGTTTGGCTGCCATCCATAAGTTTCACAACTCCAGTTCACAGAAGAGTATTTATAACCAGATGTGTTTGAATGCTTCAACACATTCAAGACACAATCTTGTCTTGACTGGGGCACATATTTGAGCATGTATGCACGCTCCCACCCATGCACCCTCACAAACACCCAGATACACAAGGCCTTCATTAACAGGGTTTTCTCTCAACACCGGTACTTGCCACATATTTCCTGTTAGTCGATGCGGCCAGCTCTGCCCCAAAGCAAGTCTGCCTTCCTCCTGTCGTACTGTGTGTGCTTGTTTCCCCTCCACCCCTGCACAATCTCTCTTCTGACACAGCCAGGCCATATGTGAAGTGAACAATGGCTTATTTAAATCACAAGTCAATGGAATACATGAGTCTTCCTCAGGCGGTGACGATGAGTGCTGCTTTCTGTCCTGCGAGAGCTCAGGCCCGGTTTCTCTCGGAGCAGCTCTCGTCAGTCAAATTTAATTGGTTGCCTGAGGGACCGGATTGGGTTAGCGAGACATCATCCACTTCCATCTCCATCGGACACTGTTGGAGAAGGCCTTCAACCCTGGGCTTTCAAAGGAAGAGAAAAAAGGGAGAGTTTCTAGCTTGGCCGTAGTCACAGAGAGGATCAATGGACCCAGGCAGGGTGCCCGGATAGACCTGCAGGAGCCCTTATACGATTAGCTGACAGGATTCAATAACCTGTTGCTTACAGCTCGGTTTCCCATTAGACATGTGTGGGACTGGCCCCCGGAAACACACAGAACTCCTTGGCCTTAATCGTCTTATTACTCAATTGTACTTTTAGGCCCTTTTCCTGCCACATTTTCCTGTATTTTCTAACATGTAACAACTTTACTCTTGCTTGGTTCCATCTGTGCTTTCGTCTATCTAAATGGACATCTCTTTTTTCCTCTATAACTGTTCTAGCCCAGAGATGGCGGGTTCTCTGATGTTGCTGCACTGAACAGTCCACCACCGGCCCATCCCTACTATTAGCTCTTCCCACAACTCAACCCCCCCCCCCCCCCCCCACCCTGCCCCTTCTACCAAGAACCCTCAACCATGGGTTCCTACTTTGGCCTCCTCCTTTCCTTCCTCCATCTGTCTCTCCGTCTTTTGTCCTTTGGCGCCAGGCAGGGAAGAGGAAAGTCCCTCTGATTCATGGTGCATGTGGAGTCATGGAGTAGGCCGCCGGTTGCCAACCTGTGTTCAGCCTTGACAACAGCTTGTAGAGGTGTACTGGTGGGGATAAGGGGAGGTACCCTGGCATAGCTGGTGTGAGTTGGTCAACCACTCCCAGTGTTGCCAGGGTTACCTGCTCCTGCAAAAAACCCCCCCCCTTCCCCAAAAAAAGAGGCTGCCAAATGAGCCAGTTGACCAGGACAGTGATGTGACCGCTGTATTATTATACATTATTATTTGTTATGCTAATGACTCATTTAATTATTAAATAACTAAGGTGTGTTTACTTTGTATGCATGTACGCCGGTAAAGTTCAGTCGGAGATATAAAAAAAACTGTTATTGAAATGGTTACTTAGATATAGATATATTGTTCAACCAAGTGAGAGACGCAACAACAGCTGCTAATGTGGCAGAAGGGCGTGACTGCACACACACACACACACACACACACACACACACACACACACACACACACACACACACACACACACACACACACACACACACACACACACACACACACACCGAGCATCAATGTGACAATGGCACAAACACCCTATTTCAATGGGGGCATTGAGCTCCTGAGTGCTGCTGCACGCCTCTTCCCTCTGAGCCTGGACAGAAGACAAAAGAAGGGGCCGTTGGGACAGCTTGTGACCGGAGGGGAGGAGGTGGAGTGTGGTGAAGGGGTGTTAAAAAAACCATCCCAACACGCCCATGCCATGGCGGTTCAGGAGCAGCGGGGGCTAGGTCAGCCGGCCTTTTGGCCTGGTGGGGTTGGAGCTATGGGTGCCTCCCCCCACTCCTCCACCAACCCCCCACACCACCACCTCCGCACTGTGGGGGGAGCTCGCTCCTAGACACCGGGAACACGGCCGGAGTGTGTCGGCCGGCAAGCGTATATATTATTCACTGCGGTGGATCGGATGTCCTCTGAGTTGCTAAACATGCATCAGTAAACAGGGGCGTAGCGGGAATAGGATAGGGCATCCTAGCGGCCCCACTACTCTACTCGATTCTTCCACATCGAAGGAAGGGGAAGGCTGTTTCTTTCCAGTCCACTGGGCGCATTGATGCGGACAAGGGGCTTTGCGCCTGTGGATTTAACTCCTCAGAGACGCTGATAGCCGGCCGAGCCCCCTCCTTGTAACAATCCCACTTTACACTCCAATTACCAGCGGCACATTGCAACACGAAACGCCATCGCTCCTCCATCGCCATTTATGGGATATTTGATCGTAGTTGAGGGGTGGGGGTGACTACGGCGTCTCGGACTCCCCCGGGGCGTTACTGATCCGGACCATCAGGGGGTGATAATCAATAGTTTATGGTAAAGCCATCTGTTTTTTTTTCCTGATTATTTCCACTGGCTACTCTTCTCCGAACATGACGTAGCCAGTGGAAAATCTTAGTCTTCCCTCTCTTCAGATATAGAAGAAGCCCAAACGTGTGTGTGTGTGTGTGTGTGTGTGTGTGTGTGTGTGTGTGTGTGTGTGTGTGTGTGTGTGTGTGTGTGTGTGTGTGTGTGTGTGTGTGTGTGTGTGTGTGTGTGTGTGTGTGTGTGTGTGAGAGAGAGAAACATCTGTTCTTATGACTCAGGTGTGGCAATGTACATGCATTTTTTTCTCCAAAAGTCAAATTAAATTCTTGGCAATCGTTGCGTTGTGCAACGATGTTCTTACGTGCAGCTTTTATACGGTAACAACTAATAACGAGTACACATGCATTTTACAACATATTTAGATTCAAATGTTTGCCAAGGCGTTGGATCAGTCCGGAGAACCCTTACTGCTGTAGATGTGATGTCGTAGAGCACCACCAGATAGCTTTCTTGGGCAACTCGGAATCGTATAACAATTTGCATTTCATCAAAAATTTGCAAGGGCCAACCAAATCAAACAGCACTACATGAGATAACTCCCCTAAACGCCTTGCCGTAAAAGGTGGGGCATCGACGTCGTCGGATACCGTTTTGGAAAACAGAGTTGTACAGGCCAGCTATTGTAGTGCCACATAAAAATGTGTAATTAAAATATGGGCGATATTCGCTGCGGAAGACGAACGACTGTGCAAATATTGTCATGGTACGTCTCGGCTGAACAGACGGCAAGATGGTGCAGCAAACACACAGAGGGATTCCTTCTTATAGCTGCGCATTTCCAACAAGTTAATCATTGGCGGTGCTTATCTCAGAATATGCACACACGACATAATCAAATCAGAATGGTATAAACTACGTGTAATAAACTACGTGTAATAAACTACGTTTATTACACGGAGGGAATAAAAAATGTCAGCACGGGGCTTGTCCGACAGATCTGGGCTGGATTCTTAGCACAGCTGCCCAGACGAATATTAAAATGTCGTCTACTAATGCATTAGTGGCCGAGGTATGACACCGTGATATACCACGATTTCAAAACAGTTGAAATCCTATTAAACTTAGCAGGAGAATTAATTCGATCGCCCGCATGCAGCCATGAGCCAGCAACATGACCCGATATAGCCATAGAGCAGCAACAATTGCGCAGTTATAGACGAATACCGCTTCAGCATTTGTGGTAATACCGTCTCATAAACTTATTAAATTCAGACATTTTACAGTATCGTTGTTTTGGAGATTTTCTCTGTCCCATGCACGAATAAAAAATGTAATATAACATTAACGTTCCGCTATTTGCGGGCGTTTCTTTCGCCTCCACCGAATATTTATGTTTCGAAGCGGTAATGTTTCTAGAAACAAGCAAAGCCACCCGAGGCCTTTCCCCCATTTCCTTGTTGTACAAGGAGTGTCATACTTAAGAGATAATGAATTGCGAATACATACCATGTCTGTTGGTGGTGAGCTTGGTGGTGTATGGTAGCAGACGAGGAGTGTGTGCTCGGTCCTTAGATGGAGTTCCAACTCGGGGAGAGGAGGAGTGTGTGTATATCAGCCACGGACAGGACGGGGGATGGCCTTATGTATCCCTCCGCCACGCTGGCACTCATCACTCACTTCCTTATAAAACACATGCCAGGTACTCAGGAATGCCCACTTTAATTGCAGGTTTGCCCCCTATGCAAAAATATGAGTTAGAGCCCTTGTTGCTGCAGATTGTATGCGCCATTATACATTGTATGCTATCATTGGCGTTGGTGGATTACTAGTCTATTTTTAGTTTGAAATGAATAAGCCAAAGTATAACCTAGAGTGAATAGGCCTATTAAAGGATTATGTAAATATAATTAGGCCTTCAACTTTAACTTAACACATAGGAATATTTTGCTAGAACTTTTGTTTGGCTGGTGCTATTACTGTAACATGACTGTAATATTTAATGTAATTCAACATATCCTTATAATTTATTTAATAACTGCATAATGATTTACTCTCTGATGATAGCTATATTGACAAGCACCATAAAGGAACTAAATGAAACATACCTTAAACAATAGCCTACGTAACAACTTGCATCCGATTATTTAGCTTTTCTATTAAAGTTACCATTAATATACACAGAGAAACCTACTATTTACTTTAGGGTTTAAACAATAAGGCTATTGTTTAAAACAAAGTGATTTTCTCTAGAGGCTTAGGGACATAGCAGCCTCCAACTCACAGTTCGTTATAATGCTAGGTGGTTTTACATTACAGTCGTAGGATTTTATAGAAATGTGGTATGTTAATTCACAGCTATGTGTGGAAATCCCAACTATGTATTAACCTATGGGTTTTTTTTTTTACGCATTGGCTTTTTTGATATTTTCACAAGAGTTTAGGTCCCCATGAACGGGGCACTAACTTCTTACAGCGGAAGGATATGGCTCGCGTAAACGTTGCCTGGTTGACACTGGAGAATCTGCTGTGCTGCTTTGTTACACCCGTTCTGATTGGTCAATGCAGACCCGCAATATTTTTCTCTATGTATTGGCCGCACTTATTGGCTACGTAAGACCTGCATTGCACCAGGCAGTGGCACTTGATGGGAATAAAATAAATATAAACACATGATACGGAATATCAAATGATTATTGAACAGCAAGTCATGGCTGGTATTTGTGCAGGTATTTTTTGTTGGCCAATAGTGATGTCAAACGCTATTTTATATTGAGAAAAACGATGCAGGGCGATAGGTATAGGCTACGATGCGTAGCTTAGTGCAATTTGCTATTGGTAGATGCGCATCGCAGTCTTCCAGAAAGTCTACGCAAAATTGAAGGCGATCGCCACTTGGCGACACAGCGGGGAAGCCGTACATCCTGTTCATTTAGATCAAAGATATAGGCCTGTTCACACATAAGCGTGGAGTGGGGCAATCTCATTCGCCATTCAGAGAAACACATTGGTGTTCAATGAAGAAGGCACATCCCCTGTGTGATATGACACTCAAGACACAATCCGAGGTTTATTTAACAAAGGCGCCATCTACTGGGTAATATGGAGAATACACCTGCGACTCGAGAACTCAAGGCAAATCAATCGAACCATTTTGTTTTTTAGTGACCTATTCAAGGTTTTTTTCACCCCCCCCCCCCCCCCCCCGCCAGTGATTATGGATTGTTATAATTTAAGAAAGTCACTATCTGAAATTAAGTTGTAATTTTCTTCTTGCTAGAGGATAAGAAATCTCATCCAAGCCCCTATCCTTGTGTGTATTAAAAATAGTATGGCTTGAGTTGATCCATAACATGAAAAACGAGACTGAACCGTAAAATAATTTTTTTGGGATATAGAGCTATATGTAAAGCTGAAGTTACATTCAATTAAAGGCCTTTGAGGTTTCTAAAAGTCTCTAGTGCTGAAAAACAGCATTTATAACGTAAGATGCACTTTTTGAATAATTGCAACTAAGGGTATTAATGCTGATTAGCCAAATACTTTAGATCACACATTTTCCAGTAACGGATATTATGCAGTACGAAAAATGCATCCAATCTGAAATCATGAAAACTATGTAATGATTTACAAAGAGTATAGGCCTATATTTCCCACTGTCAAATTTAAACATTTAAGCAATTGTCAACTTTGAATGTTTTCAATATATTGGTCTGCAATCACTAAAAAACTAAAACCGTAGTGTAATGTCTTCAAAGTCATTCATTAGAATTAGAAAAATCTAAATAAAACAAGCTATTTTTTGAGGCCATGCCCTTAACCTTATATTCCATTTGACATATCGGTGTGTCTTACAATTGTAACGCACAAACATTGACTCGAAGAAACATGCTATGTCTGAATGCTCAAAGGTTTAAGGCAACATGTATGCTATAACCCTAACCCTATGAAAGAGTAGCCTCAGAGAACGCTCTGACAAGCTACTGATGGCCTGTGGTGTGTGGTTGTTCTCATTCAGCCACATTAAATCATACACCACTTCGCTATAACAACAAGTTTCGAGTGTTGTAGCCTACTCCCATGTCCGCAACATGTTTTTCTCCCTCTTTTCCTGTTTGCGTAACTGGCTGCTGATGTGTGAGTGGTGGTTGCAGTTGGAGTGCGTGACTGATTTAATAAGGTGGTGGGGAGAGCAGAGATGAGGGAGGATGGAGGGGGGGGGGGGAGGGTGGTCCTGCGGCAGGCGCATTCCCACTGAAGCCTAAATGGGGGGGGGGGGGGGTGGTCCTTCTAAGTGGCTGGAAGCCTGCAGCATTGGGGCTGCTTTCTGCTGAGCACCCAGTTACACATGGCTCCACATCAAATGGAATTAAATCAATGTTGGTTTTCCTCCTCCTTTTCCTGTGTGGCGACTGAAGTCCGGTGCACGCACACACACACGCGCGCGGGGCGATTTAGCTGGATTAAGATCCACAAGCCTGGAGGGCCTGAAAGGTTTGTTGTTGCTTGACAACACGAAATTCAAGTAAAAACTACCGTATGTACTGTAATTTGGAATACAGTCGCGATTGCCCCTGTTTGTGAAATGCAGAAATGCTTCTGCATTTGATGGTAATATAATGCCAACCAAGTGAGCCGAATACTTGTCAAAGCCAAGCTGTGACAATTTGCCGTTGCAGTTAAGCAGATACATGCCTGCCTCTTGTACATTTCCAGTGAAGTTTAGAATAATTAACTGTATAGATCTTAACAGGTCCATTTAATTAGTCTCACTAGACCAACCTCCACACAGCACTTTGATGTTATTGTTCTATACCTCTCGCATCTATGCAAGCTAAATGAATGAATTATCAGCTCGTTTGTTTAGTTTGTGCTCATCTATACCAAAGAAGGACCTTGAGATGAAAAAAAAAATCAAAGTAAAAGTTGGTTTTATACCTCGACTCCACTGGAGAAGCCAGAGGCACAGAACTGGTACCGTGCCAATGTTGTAACAAATTACTTCGTGATTAAATAGGCGAGGATGAGAGCCACAAATCCTTTTTACAACCCTCGACAGACGCTGGCCATCTCCTTTGGTGGGTGGTACAGCACTGCAAGCCAAACATGTAGAAGTTAAACAAAGAATAATAACGAGTCAAACGATCTTTACAGAACCAAATGTTTTTTTATTTTTTTATTTGTCATAAGTAACGGTAACAAGAGAGTGGGGGGAGGGGGTAAAGACAGACATTACATGCACAAAATATATCAAAACTCTCTCTTGAACACACCGCCTCTCGTCTCCGCTCTCACTCACGCACAGGGTTGGGGGGGGGGGGGGTTGAAATAGGGTGAAAGGTCAGAGGTTAGAGGTAGAGTCCCTCCGGTGTTCCCTCCTGCTTCTTGTAGAGGACGTTTTCCTTGGACTTCTTGAAGTCCTCGTTGGTAACCTTCATGCGGCGCTCCCGCAGCGCCATCAGCCCCGCCTCCGTGCAGATGGCCTGGGGAGGGAGAGAGAGACGGAGAGAGACACAGGGAGGGAGAGAGAGAGAGAGAGAGCGGAACAATGTTAAACTGACTCAACAGTTCAGAGTCCTCTGATGAACCTTGACCACGACTGTGTGGGCCTTCGGCCCGTCGGTTGTGATGACTAAATGATTTTATTATACTGGGAAACAACAAAAGAGTAACCCTCTTGCGGGTTAGATCACATGTTTGACGTGTGAGGTCACGGAGGCAGAGAACGGGAAGCAAGAGGAAGACAGATATAACATGAATAAGCACTGGAAAGTGCTGACTCCTCGTTGCCTCGATCGTGTCGTCCATAAAATGGGAGCTCAACCGCTGGATCTCGTTGTGACACGCGGCCATTACAGATGAGAGACATGATTGGGTTATGATGGCCAACAGTTGCTGCTGAAGTACATCAACATCGACCAATTCGCTTAGTGAAAACGGCTGATCTGACAACCCCTCGCTAACGACATATCCCTGCTGCTGTTTCATGAGACGCCACAAGAGGGCAGCATTGGGGCGGTGTTGAAGAGGGGGGGAGAGAACAGCAGGGCGCTTTCGAGCTGGGTTTGCACTTCGATTTTCTCCTACCCACCAAATTAGCTTCACGCAATGGAATAATTAAACAGTGACAAAGCAAGAGTGAAACCGAGACACGGCTGTGGCTAGGGAGCGAGCGTTTGAGAAGCATCGACTATAAATACACTGGGTTACAATGTCTTAGTCGGATACAGCAAATTAAGTGTAATCCGACAATAAGTCAACTTCACTTTGTGGATTGATGGCAGATTCCAGGTTGAGCAAGACCCCCGGCCCCCCCAGTGTTTAGAGACAAGCCCTGTGAGAAATTATGGTCTCAATTTCACAGACAATAAAAGCCCTGCCTGAGCATGTTTATTTCACCCATGGTGGAAGGCAGGGCTCCATCACACTCGCCTGGCCCACATGGGCCATTCACTTATATAGTAAAGGCTGCGGTTCCTTTTCAGAATAAAAGTTGACGACATAATGAGTTTGCGAACACGTCCGTCTTCTGCCGTGACGCAGCAGCGGCTCGCAGCTTCCAGACTGTTTAAAGTGAATCTGACGTCGCCTGGTCTCCCAGGACTCTGTTCACTGCAAACAACAGACTCATTGAAAGGCCGTCTTTTTATTCTTTATGAAAGGCACAATAAACAAGAGAAATAATGGGATCGATTATTAGAAACACTCAGACCAGGTCTCGTATAAAATCACTCAATCGCCCTCTTGGGGGAAGGGTGTTCGACTGTGGCGGCCGGGTTAATGAAAGAAAACCCCAACGCCTTGGCCCGTCAGTACCTTGATGTCGGCTCCTGATAGGTCGTCTTTGGCCAGGATGAGGTCGTCCAGGGTGACGTCATCGGCCACTGTCATGCGGCTGGTGTGGATCTGGAAGATCCTGCGCTTGGTCTTCTCGTCGGGCAGCGGGAACTCGATCTTGCGGTCGATTCTCCCTGAGGACGAAACGATACAGAAAACAACTGTTCAATATTCATGACACGCATGTGCATAAATATCAGAGGGGCACCATAGTGCAGTGGCTTGTGTGTGAATGGCATGTTGATGCATGAGTGTCAAAAAAATATGAAAGGTGTGTATTAATCAACGTCTGGTGTGCAACAGAGTTTTGACGCCAAAATGTAAATTTCAACATTTTGTTTGGGTTATACTCCGCCGTCTAGATAACGTAGTTGTTTATTCACAAAGCCGTTCTCTGGCTTATAGGGCTTAAGTAACGGCGTAAGTGGGACTCAATATACCCGAGCGAATAATGACGGTTGAATATCTGCGTTAAGTGCTCGTTTGGGCCCCGTGCAAGTGATGGAGAAGCGATGAGACTGATGTTCATGTTCACCGCCGTTCCGTGACTGGAAGTGCGCCATTTACAACTCCTGCTTAATAAGCGTGGCAGGAGGAAACACTTTAAAACCGATTAGTCCGGAGACGGCATCGTCGCTCTTTTACATGCTGTGTCGTTGAAAATGTTGCCGAGCGCTTTGTGTAATTGTGATGGTGAAAGCATGAGATAGAGAGCAGGGGGGAGAGAGAAACAAAGTGTGAGAGAAAGATTAAATTGGAGACAGAGGCTAATAGAGAGATGGCCAGGTCAGAGAGAGCGACGAATCTCGAAAAGAGAGAAGAGTCAAACAGTGAGCTGGTCTAAGAGATGGACCCAGGGCCTGCGCGCGTTGACCACGGTTGTGTATATGCGAGGGTCAGACAGACGGAGATGGGCCAGGGACCTGGTCTGATGAGCGCAGGGTCCAGGGTCTCTATCCTGTTGGTGGCCATGATGACCTTGACGTCCCCCCGGGAGTCAAAGCCGTCCAGCTGGTTGAGCAGCTCCAACATGGTCCTCTGGATCTCCCTCTCACCCCCAGAGTTGGAGTCGTATCTGGAACGAACACACACGCGACTGTTGGACACAACATACAGGTACACTCTCCAGCTGATGGTGAGAGAGGGTGAAATACATTCCAAGTACATAGAAAGTCCTCCTTACAATGTAATTAACTCTAGGTAATTCGCTAGGTAGTTTATTCATTGCTTTGCAAATAATGCAATCGCCGTCTGATTTGTATGAGACCGAATCCACATGACGTTGGCAGTTGGCCGAGTGTGAAATATGTATACGTTTGCATTTCTATCAACATTATCCTAGTAACTAAATGTGTGCGACCAAATTGCTTTCCCCTCGAACTTTAAGGCGGTCTGACCTGTATCTGAAGTGAGTTTAGAGGTTAAGACAACATGCTCAGAGCCACAAGACCCCATGTCTGCCCCTACGACATGTCCTGCTGTCAACATCCCGGTCACACATCATCCAGTGGACAATTAGAGACCAACCCTCCGACGTCCCCCCAGACCCGGGGTTGATATTTGGCCCCCTGCCCCCACATTAGCGGTTCAAACTGGTTATTAAACCAGCCAGGAAGCATCAGCCGCTCTTGTTGCCGAGTAGTATTAAATATTTCAACCTCCCCAGTTGCCTGTCGCAACAAAGCATCTGCCCTACCCACGCAGAGTTTTAAGACTGGACATCACGCGGGGGTCACACCCAGAATGAAGTGTGCGAGCACGGAGGACAACCATTAGCAGTAAAAGCCAAATCATTTCTTGCCCCTCCGTCCCACTCAAAAAGTAGCTCTATTTACAGCTCCATCTAATACATTTAGCGGCAAGACTTATACAGCTTCCACCTAAAGTGGTGTTATGTTGTTTTTAACTTTTGTTGCGAGTGTGAACCATCGACACCAGATGACGCAAGCACCACACTCGTCTGAAGTCTAGCACATGCTCCTGCCTTCTCTCGACCTATAGCTTCCTCTCACTTCACTCTTCCTCCCGAGTTGTCTCTTTCTCACCCTTTTAGCCTCCTCACAATCTTCCTTTCCCTCCTTCTCGAGTTCTTGCTCCCTCTAACCATCCCCAACCCCCTCTCTCTACGGCTCCAACTCTCTACCAGTAAGGCTAACCCGCACCCCTCCGGGCACTCTACCCCAACCACCCCTCTCTCTCTACCTCTTGGTTCCGATGGCGTCGATCTCGTCGATGAAGACGATAGAGGGGGCGTGCTCCTCCGCCACCCTGAAGAGCTCTCGTACCAGCTTGGGCCCGTCCCCCAGGTACTTCTGGATTAGCTCAGAGCCTACCACACGCAGGAAGGTGGCCGATGTCTGATTGGCCACCGCTTTGGCCAATAGGGTCTTACCTATCCGGGGGGAGGAACAAAAAAGAAGATGGAATGAGTCAATGTTCAGAAGTTTAATCAGATTACCAAGTTTTAATAAAGGAACCTGTTGACAGAGGGATTCAATTTTACGTGATCTATATGGGAAACGCAAATGGTCTGAAGGGCTTTGATGACATGATTCCAATCCCATATGGGGGAACAAATGATCGAATCACATTTTATTTGCACATTGCCGTCCTGCAATTTTTTGCACGCGTTATGAATGATTAAGCAATATTCCTAGATCTGCAGCGTGAAAGAAAATAACAAACTGGTACAAGCAGCATAATGGGAAATATCCTCTCACCTTCAAGATACAAGCCTTTTAAAAGGTATTTATTAAATGACTAAGAAAGGCATAACACCACAAAATAATAGCTCTTCTTCTGTGTATGACACCAGAAAGTAAAGCACAATGAAGCACCCCGCGCGCAGTAAGGGGGCAGACAGTGTAGCTAACGATGCCCAACGAGCATCACCCCACCGTCTCAGAACTTTAAGCTCCTAATTATCGTTGGCACCAGGGGTCGGCATGGCAACCGATTTCAGAACCCCCTTTGAACAGATGGGATACATCGCCGCCTAACGAGACCCAGCCCTGATCCGTCCATCGCACCAATAAGATGCAACCCTCGGAAAGTTTGCGGTGTACCATGTCCGTTTGAATCCTCTCTGTGTGGCGTCAGCGGAACACGGCGACGACAGCGTTAAGAGTGCGCGGGCGTCGGCATGTGACCCGGAGGTAGCTCTAGGCCTCGCGTTTCCCGGCGCGCTGGCCTTTAAAGAAGGTCTCCGCTGGCCCGTTGGCATTTAGCCGAGCTGTCAAAGCTGCCTAGCGTCGTTTCAATGTCCTGTTTTCATCTGACACGGGAGACGCTACGCCGACGCGAGGGCTGATGGATGATGATGACGGTAATGTACAGTGACTAAGGTGCTGAGACCAGACAAGGTTGTCCCCC
Source organism: Melanogrammus aeglefinus (assembly GCA_900291075.1). Lineage (NCBI taxonomy): Eukaryota > Metazoa > Chordata > Actinopteri > Gadiformes > Gadidae > Melanogrammus > Melanogrammus aeglefinus. Next base: position 60,153 of record OLKM01001288.1, on the reverse strand, counting down.
TCTGTGCAACATTTGAGGCAAAACCGCCGCTTCAGAAAAAGTACATTTCTGCTCCATGTTGGACTCGTGTGGGATAATATTATGACAATCTGACACATGACAGTATTATTTGGAATCATTAATATCTTAATAGTGACCATTTTCCGAATCAGATTCCAAGAATGAGATGCCCATAAAGCCATCCATCTAGAAACCGATTGGCATCCTGTCGGAGTAAAAGGTGAAAGTATTTAATCCTGACCTGTGCCCGGTGGTCCGTACAGGATGACTCCCTTGGGGGGCTTGATCCCCATCTCTTCGTAATACTCTGGATGTGTGAGGGGCAGCTCCACAGACTCCTGTGTGGCGTCAGTTCAAACATGCATCCATTAACCGAGATCGAACGAATCAATAACAATGGCAATGCAAATTAAACTGCAGTTTTTAATCACAAAGTCCTTATAGACCAGTTGATGTTTGTTTTCAGGGTAATCAAATACATAAAACATAGCTCAGTCGTAGAGCATGGCATGAACACTACCAGGGTTATTGGTTCGATTCCCAATGCGGTCGTCAATGCTAGGCACTCACAGTAATGTGCTTTGGCTGAAAGCGCCTACAAAATCCCACATTTTAAGATAATATTAACACGATCATAATCTGCATAGATGTACCTTGATCTCCTGGATCTGATTGTCTAGCCCGCCGATGTCAGCATAGGTCTCCTGGGGAGCTTTCTCCACCTTCATCACTGTCACCAGGGGGTCAGTGTCGTCCATCAGTACCCCAATGACAGCATGTACCTACAAAACACACACACATTATATACCACACAAAATCCCAATAGCATACACACCATTCAAACACTTAACGGTTAAGAGGCGAAACAGATCTATAACATGAGCTCTGGTTCCCACGCTAAAAGTCTGATGCCTCCCATTAGGAGTACCCCGACCCTGTATGCATCCCCCCTCGGGCCGCCGGTCACCTTGTGGTTGAGCAGCACGGAGCAGCCGGGCTCCAGCAGGTCTTTGTCTACGAAGGACAGGATGCTGACGTAGTGCTCCGAGCCCACCGAGGTGGACACGATGGCATGGTTGTCATCGATGATCTCCTCCAGCGTTCCCACCGACATAGGGGTCCCACGCAGGTCATCCACCTTCGACCTCTCTTCCTGGGGTGAGAGGAGAGAGAGACAAGGCGAAGGACGTTAATGGTTAATGGCCTTGTGACTGCTCTCGGTTCCCTTTAAAAAACAAAAAAACAATCAATGTGGCACAATGTGCACCATAGCAACAGTAACTAAGCGCCCCAGCAGACTTCAAATAGATCACAATGGTAAACCATCGTGAGAGCTTATATAAATATAATAAATAAGAGATGGTTGTCATTTCTAAAGCTCAAAGGAAAACACCTATAGTGAAGCAGTGAATGGCATAAATGGTGAGGAGCATGGTTGTAGAATAAAGGCTAGCAGAGACGAGAGAAAGACGGGAAGCATGGATGGAGAGTGAACAGAGAGGGGGGGGGGGGGGGCGGTGCTAACCTCCTGCTTCTCCTCAAGGGGCTTCATCTGCTCCTGGTTCCTGATGAACTCCTCCTCCATCAGCAGGTAGTCCTTGATTCTCTCCTGCTTCAGGAGCTTCAGGCGGCACTGGGTGTGAGGGGTGACTGAGAGGGGGCAGATGGAGAGAGGGCCACACAGAGAGAGGACATGGTGGATGGCTTGTTCTTTTTCCTTCCTAATTTCCATCCAGCTTGTTTAAAGCCAATCTTTGTAGACGCATATTCTAGCTGAGCCAATTCCACCCTCAAGGGCTCCAACGTGTTCCCTATTTGATGCGATTTTAATGAATATTGCATTGACCATCATGGCTTTTATTTTTACATTACAACCATTCATACACACACTGCGCGCCGTGCGCGGCGCTGTCAACCACGCACAGCGGCGGCAAGCTTGTCGGGAACAGTTAGGGTTAAGCGACCTGCTCAGGGACACCTCGACACTCAGCTAGGAGGAGCCGGGGATCGAACCAGAACCCTTAGTCAACCCGCTCTAGCTCCTGCTGCCCTCTTTTTTGAAACCACAGGGGGAATATCATTAGTACATTCGTAATAACAACAGTGTCGATTTTTTTTATTAAAGTTTATTAGATGCGGCAGAATCTACCGCAAAATGCAAAACAATAAACGACACAGCAGGAACAATGAAAATTTAAAATAGTAATGACTTCCAACATCCACCCAAAGCCTGAGCCAGTAATCCCCAGAGAAAATAAGCATGTGCGAAACATTATGCAGAGTGAACATTTCTCTGGTTTAAATCCAGGTAGGTAACAGGATGGCTATTATTACAGTACACACAGTGAAGCGATTCCGCTTCCATGGAAACAGCAGGAGGGAACGCGTGGGCAAAAGCACAAGCTAAGCCTTAGTTCATAAGAAAACACAGAGAAACGAGCGCAAAACACAAACGCACAAAGAAAACGAATGCTTGCATCCTCAGAGCGCCAAGTACTGAGGGGATGGAAATTCTGTTTTTTTTGTCATATCACACTTCTTTATATATTAAGAAAAAGCCAACTATACTATTGCAAGGGCAATACACCTGCCTGTTACAAACACAACTCAACAGTCACTACTGTTGGATTCAATATCGATTACTTCTTAGAAAGGCTAATTTAATGATTTTTACTTTTAAAAACGTGTTCCTTACCTAATGGGAGTTTGCTGGCTGCGTCGGGTCCCTTTGTCCTCTTCTTCTTCTTGCCAACTCTGGTGGGAATGGGAGGCTCATACTTCTTCTTCTTCTCCTGCAAGGAGAAGTACAGGCAAAGATATCAGATGACAATAAAACATCTCTATCTATACAATTAGAAGAACAAGGCTCAGACCCTACATGGGTAACCACGGGCACTGAGCACTTAATAGTGATAACGAGAATACTAATTTGGCAAAGAGAAATTAAGCGTAATAATAACATTAATTCACATGCTCTTCGTCCAATACATGAGGCAGATAATCAATGCAAGCAGTTTTCTCCTGAAATGATTATTGTTCATTTTAAATTTATTGAAAAAGATAACGTTTTTATTACTTTTCAATATTGTAATACAATATTGTAGTACATTCGATCAAACGAAAAAAATAATAAAAACTGCTTGCGTTAAGTCAGTGGATCATTTGGTGATCCTGACCAATTTAAAATTAAATAACTCATGGTAACAGTAGAAGAAGAAGCTTCAAAACAATTCCTCACAGTCGATCATACGCTTTACAAGCGCATCGACAACTTCACTAACTGTTTTTGTTTTTTTTCACCTTGTCATCCTTCTTTCCTCCCCCCGGACCGTGGCCTCCACTCTGGCTCTGACCCTGAAACAAAATACATCGATAAACTCTAAATGCATGTACAGTACTGACAATATAGTATGAATTGGCTTGTTGTTTATGACCGTTTTGTTAATAAACATATGAACACCGACATATTAGCCAACTCACGTCGCCTAGCTAGAAAACTCCATTAGCTTGTTTATGAGTGCCTCGGACAGTCTATATTTGTACATGGATGGCATTTACATACTAATAATATGTTTAGTGAACTGTAACTACAAGAGGATATAACATGGGCTATAACTTATTAATCGACAGTCGGTGCTTTGGGACGTTTTATCCGTTCAACCGGGTAGCAGACAGACGTAACGTTTAGCCGATAATGAGCTAGCGAGTTTTCGCACACACTATCGCAAATAATTCAGATCTGAAGCTAAAATTCAACCTCTAGACGTTCGCAATGAAAGAATACAACGATCCGTTAGAATAATATACAGAATTGCAGCAAAAAAATAGGTTTTATTGGAATGAGGCTGTGAGCTTGAAAATTGCTTGCTCACTTACCATTGTTTCGTGTCGCTTTTCAGTGACGTCAGAACGACCGTACGGAACACTGCATAAGACAAACTGTCTCACACCGCCACAAACAAATCATGGGAAGCAAACTCGTGGTGAGCCGATGAACGCCTTGTTATTAAATTTGTACAGTCGCTTAGCAATCAGGTCGGAATTATATTATCAGAAACTGCTGGGATACCTTATTTTAATTAGATTAAGTTATTTAAGTCACACAGGGAAAGTGTCATTGAAAACATGCTATCTATGTAAGGCTTTATTTGACATTGTACATAGGCTACTTATCACAACAATCACGTAATTATATTGCAGGTGCCTATACTATCTATCAATAAATAGCTGAATGTACAAAACTTGAACTTTATTTACTCGCAATTTAGCAATATTAAAATGGTTAGTCACTTAACATTCCATCGGTTGGACAAAACAATTTGTAGTTGACAGTGTTACCTGTAGGAAGTGAAATATAATGCTATACAGTATCCTCTCATAAATAATTGTTAAGCATTATGATTTTCAAGTTGAGTTGTGTTCTCCTGTGAGTATTTTACCTTTTCATGTCCGGAATCGTAGAGCTTTATAGGACGGTAAATGTGTGATTGATATTTAAACAGACAGATTACCGAAATTGGTAGATTTGAATTTATTTGTCAACGTCCACCGTACGGAACTGTACCTTTAGTGGGAAATTTACTCAACAGTTGAATATGTACCTATAAAGTCACAAGTCACATTGTTTGGAGTACATGAATTAAAGCTGCTGCATTCTTTGTTAGATTGTTTTAGTCTTACAGACTATGACGACTATGCTGTCTATGAAAATACTTTTCCCCTCTGTGCCAGCTATACATTTTCATTTCAGTTTTACATTTTGCTCTGGAGCCATTGCAAGATGCCATAATTAATTATGATTCTCTGAGTCTTATTTAAATTAAAATTGCAAATCATTTATTGTACAGAAATACCAGTGTTTGCTCTAAACCAGACAACAGACAACCCCTATAATCCTCCACATATTTGCATTTCTTCAGCCCAAACCATTCGGGAAACGTTCTGGCAGAACCTTCCTTTTTATTTTGAGAGCTGTCAAAATATCAGTGTTTCGGTTCTCAATGATAATAGATCACATGCATTGCAGTTTGGAAGAGCTCTATTGTTTCTTTTTAAATGTTTGCATGTCTTTGTTTTTCTCTCAACAGACCCAACTGGTGAAGAAGATGGCACACAAGGCAAGGAGATCAAGAACGCAGGGTATTTTATTTCTAATTACAATGAATGATTTCACAGAATGTGAAGAACAATGGCGTTCTGTTACATCACTCTCTAAATCCCAGAATGTTGTTAAAATGATACCGTACAGTGTTTCCCCTACGATGTCCTTCCAGCAGCGCGGCTGACGTCTATGTGAGGGGCAGCATGTTGATTTGCCTATTGCACTGTGCAGGTGTGCGTGGAAGCAGAGAGGCTTTAGTGGGATGTATGATTCCAGTCGGGCTCTGTTGCAATCCCACAGAATTGCTACAACCACAAACAATCAGCATGAAACCTTATGCGCAAGACACAGTTTTTGGGAATTAAGGTTGGCGCCAACAGTTTTCAGGCTGCAATTTGTAGCCCCCCCCCCCCCCACAGGGTTGGTTCCAGGTACTGATGTTGTGTGTCTCACAATCAAACATGTACTTACAAAGTCATTCGTTGTTTTTATTTTTCTCTTTATGCTTCCTAAATGTAGTCTTAATCCATTCGTGAGGAACACATGATGCCACCTGTGCCATTGTGGGCTTTTCCCTATTCACTATTTATTATTCAGCAGTACTATTCTGCTGGCAGCATTTTTCAACGTTATTTCTCTATTGACAGTACTGCAAATGTTACCATTGAGCAGTAGGGGGCACCTATGAAATATACTGCCTTAAATAAATCTAATAGCATTTGAGGGGGCAATAGCATGCGATACTATATATGCATTTATTCAATTAAATGCAATTGCATGGCTGATTACAGTGGTGCCAGTTGTTGAGTGGCGGGGCTGTGCCACTGGATTCATGAAGGAAGGAAACACTGCTAGTAATGATCGGGTTTGACAGCGTGAAAGAAGCGATGGCTCACAGATGCCTTAATGGAGAATTAATTACAATTACCCTCATTGTCTATTATTAGTAGGCAATTACAGACAACATTGTAGCCTTATTATATGCATGGAAATGGTTTGCTGAATATGTGATTGTTAGGTTCGGACATATGCTATTACATCTTCTTTATTCCTGCTGTCCTGCTGGTTGCTAATCATAGGACTATTTTCAACTTCCATCACCTTTGCTGTAGTGTGATTCATATCAATACAAGTCAATTGCTTAAAGTATTATCAATGTACTGCCCTCGCTATTGATTATGTATGTACCTAACGACTCAACTAAATTAATAAAATCTGAACCACTTTACGATGGTGGGAAACATATTTAACCACTTTTATCATAACGTGAGCTGGTGGAAGAGGGCCATAATAGACAGTCCAGACATGGAGAACATTAGCCTGATGACTGACCCATATACAACACTGTGACCCCTCATTAATGCACAGTGAAGCAGAACAGCAAAGTGCTGTGTTTCGTACAATAAGTCTTCGCATTGGACCCAAGAATGGGTCCTTCTCTGTGTGTGTTTCTGTGTTCTCGGTGCTGGGTTCGCTTTTCAGAACAAGGGAAGATAGTGTGACTTTGGGTCTCATTTCCAGGTAGTTTGCGAAGGGAGGATAATGGAGCCCTTTGGCTCGCACGCACCTATCCAGTAGAGTCCTGAGTGAGCTCTCTAGGCTGCACAACTGTACTCTCACGTGAGTGCGATCTGTGTGTTAATCGTTCCATTCACCCCACCCTAAATCAATGCTTGATATTGTTGAGTGAAAAATATTCCTCATTTGTGTTTATAAGATACTGCTTAACATCGCCATTGATTATACGTTTTATTGGTTAGTGGATACAGAGAGTAACATAGATAACAATTTTCAGAGTATGTTTCTAATCTTAATGTTTGCGTCATCCAGTCTATACAGCTCAGACGCAAGGGCTTCTGCAGGCATCTTTTATTTATAAATATATATACAGTATATATATATATATATATATATATATATGTATTTATCACCATGGAAACAGAATCCTTAAGGACACAACATTCCGGATCCAGGTGTGCTCATCCAGGCGTTCACAGACCATGTTCGCGGTGCCTGTATGAGCCGTCCATGTCGGGTTCTACAAGCAGAGCAGCGTGAGGCAGGTCACAAGGCTCCTCAGTGTCAAGCAGTGGAAGGACAAGCATAGTTATGTGTTCATATATTCACCACTTCCACACCCATGGCTTGTTTTTCAATGACTCCCATCGCCCCTTCAGCTCCCCTCGTCTCCCTCCCTCCCAAAGTCAGCGGCTGGTTTGGACAATACAATGTTGTCTTTCCCTTTTTGTACATCCCGTCTGTGAAGTGTGCTCCGTTCATCCTTCACCCCCCCCCCCAGCCCCACCCCTCTGGGTCTCTATCTGTCCACACTGGTCTCTGCCAGTCGGTTGTTCATGATGCCCAGGGCCCCGACACCCCCGGAGAAGCCGTTCTGTCGCGAGCTGGACCCCGACGGCCTTGGGTGTCCGTTGGCCATCTCCGACAGCTGCTTCTGCATGAGGGCCAGATTCACCTGTTATAGGAGACGGAGAGGGGAAACATGGACGAGACGCAGAGGAATCTGTCAGTCTCTAGACGAGACATGTGGAGAAAACGTACGTGATGCATGTCAATACAGAACGTCACTCATGACCTGTTTTACATTCACATGGGATATGAATGCGTACGTGTGTTGCAAGGGTCAACATATGGAGTGTTCCGTCACCCTGTTCAGTCCTAATTGCTGTTGAAGAGCACCGTTGTTCTGAATAATTAGCAACACATTATGCACGGCCACGAGAGACAAATATCATCCTTACGCATACAATCACGTTTTCATTTTTTTGAATTTGGTGTTCCCCTGTGTACTGAGCCTTGGGTCTGCTTCCATTCGAAAATTTGAAAGGAAACTGTGCCCTCGACTATTGTGGGAATGACACAAATGGTGAGATGGAGGAGGCAGTGAGAGCGCTGTTTGAAGTGCAGTGGTAGAAAGACACTTAATAGTCACAGAATATGAAGGCCACAGTGCTGTGCCTAGTGGGTAACCCCCCTTTTCCATTAGGGCTTTTTCTCTTCTAATATGGAAGGAGGAATCACACAACAGGCTATTGTTGTAGCGTTCTTTGCCTCACAAACATTCACTCTGCGTGGTTGTAACTAGGGAAGAATTACTATTATTCAAAGTGTCTTACAGTAGCTGCAGATACTCATGATGGAGCAGGTAGGACTTGGGGCTTTTTACTCGAGGATGTGTACATTGTGGATTGAACCTAGTACCTTTCAGCGGGTAGATAAACACCCTGGACACTAGACTATCTGCCCTGTCGTTTTCACAGCGGTGAGTCAACAAGCTGAGCAAACGGTCAACAAAACAAAATGATAAAAGTAAAGGACTGAAGTGAAGGCTACAGCTCACCAGACTCCCTAAGCCCCGGCGTCCATCCAACCTCACCTCGCTCTAAGCCTCACCCACCCCACCCCACCCCAGCTCTCGCCTTATTGCTCAAAGCCCCGCCCACTCAACCTCATCCCTCTCCTTGGTCGCTCAAAGCCCCTACTATCTCTCACCTTATTGGCTGCCAAGAAGTCCCTCATGGAGATCATCTCGCCGGACATGCGGCGGCCCGTGTCGGTCTCGCTCTCGTTGGCCACGTCCGTCTCTATGGAGAGCTCCCTCCTGGCTCTTAGGTGCCCCGGGGCCACCACGTTCCTCCTGGGGTGGCGGTGGGGGCGGTGGGGCCCTCCTCCACCTCCCACCCCGCCACCCGCACCCCCCCAGCCCCACCCGGGGAGGCAGCCGCAGCAGCAGTGGCAGGCGGCCTCCATCCGGCCCAGCAGCCAGTTCAGCACTTGCTTGATGACGATGGAGATGACGTTGAAGAGCGAGTAGATGCAGCACACGCCCGTCAGGATGAACAGGAAGTTGCCCAGCCGGTAGGCGGCGGTGGCGTGGCCCTCGTAGGCCAGCCGTTGGCTGCTCACCATGTCCCCGAAGCCGATGGTGCTGAAGGCCACGAAGCAGAAGTAGAGCGAGTCCAGGTAGGCCCAGCCCTCGGCGGCCGAGTACATCAGGGACGCGCAGCACGACACCACGACGGCGGCCACGCCCAGGATCAGCATCACGCAGTAGACGGAGGGCTTCCAGCCGGCCAGACCCTCACCTCTCCCGCCGCCGCCGCCCGCATCTCCCTCAGCGCCCCCGCCTCCTCCTCTTCCTCCTCCGACGCCGACCCCGGCGCTGCCCTCGGAGCCGCGGTGGTGCGCGGCGTGCGGGAGCACGGCCTTGCGCTGGCGCCGCTTGTGGCAGGTCTTGAGGACGAAGGCGATAACCGTGATGACGCGCTCCAGGAAGAGGTTGAAGAAGAGGATGGTGGCGGCGCAGCCGATGAGGCCGTAGAACATGAGGAAGACTTTCCCACCGATGGTGGCCGGCGTGGTCATCCCAAAGCCTGTAGCGCACACACACACAACCTCGTCTTTCATTGTTTCATTTGACACAGTCGTTTCCTAAACCTTCCTCAAACACTTGGGGGGGGTTGGGGACCGCATGGGTTCTCGGGAGATTGCTGACTGATCAGCTTTAGGTCATGGGGTCATGATACTCGACTGATTTGTAGCCGCATGGTTCACTCAATGTAGCGTGCCGCGCACATTGGCTCCATGGCAACTAATGAAAAAAGGGTAAAACGATGTGTGTGGCCTCGACCCAAAGAGCATTCAAAACCAGCTATTTGGCTTTAAGGAAGGTTATTATTGTCGGGTTGATTCACTAACACAAATCGTAGCAGGCTGGCAGATTCTCGTTCTTCAGACCATTGAGTCGTTGCCGTGGTGTGGCTGAAGGGCTGCCCATCGCACACAGCAGGCTGAGGAGGAATGAGGATGCGTCTTCTTGTTCTTTCCCTGCCAAGAGGCATCTCTAACCATGAAGGAGATGGTGTGTCTGTCCATCTCTCGTCTGCCTCTCTTTGTTGTCAACCATGTCAATTTATTTCACACTATCCCCCCCCCCCCCCCCTCTCTCTCTCTCCTCTCTCTCTCTCTCTCTCTCTCTCTCTCTCTCTCTCTCTCTCTCTCTCTCTCTCTCTCTTCTCTCTCTCTCTCCTCTCCCTCTCTCTCTCTCTCTCTCTCTCTCTCCCCCCCCCTCCCGTCTGTCAGTCATAGTCTCTACAGTCATAGTCAATTAAAACAAAGTGGTAGGGTGGTATGGTAGAGGGTTATTACTGGTGGCTGGAGGGGATGGAAATGTCCTAAGCTCCAGCTGTGTGTCTGTACCTGAGTTGTGCTCCATTCTATTTTCATCACTTGAGAAATATGGTTACTAACACACATACATCTATGCGCACAAACTTACACTTGGTTGTGGTTACATGCACACACACACACACCAAGGACACACGTGTCCTTGGGTGCAAACCACTTATCAGACCTAACCCTGCATAATTGAACAAACCCCCCTTGTTCAATCACAGTCACACTGACATAAATAAACATCAACAAGACACAATCTGAGCAGATTTTGATACAAACAATCCAATTTCCTTTCTTATTTTCTTGGTTTCTTATGAACATTATGCAATGCAATCAGTTGTTAAGCTGCATATTCTGGCAAACTTCCATGAGATAGGCTACATGGTAACAAGTAGGCCTGCTCACAGTGTCTTGAGCTAATTCAAATGTAAATCAGAGTTAACGGTTGTGATTCTATCTTCTCTCATATGATCCTTTAGGAAACATACATCGTTTTAAAGATTCCGGCGCTTGTATCAGTAGAAAATCGGCTTTGTTGTATGTTGATGGAAGGAATATTATCAACATATTTGATTAATGTCTACTGGCAGCAGAACGTGATGGCAACCGAAATCGAAGTCGTGCCAAACACAGCCTAAATATCCGCCTTTTTACCCTAAGATTTCACGCTGATTGGCTTCAAATTAAATGTGTATCCATCTCTCTCATTCTCTTTCCTTTTCTGTCTTATCTACCCCTTTCCTCATTTGTCTCGATTATATTTACGGATAGACATCGAGTTAGGATACAAACGGATGTGTGTGATATGAAGAGTTGAATATTGACCGTGGTAAGGTGACATAACTCTTTTTCGACTTGTTGCTGGGATACCGAAGAGCAGATAAGACGTGATTTCTTGGGTAATAAAATAAAAAAAATCACTATGCACCTGAGTTCTACAGGGTGCTGTTGCGAGTGGGGCACTAATTGGCTCTCAAGAAAGTCCCTAATTTAGATGGCTTTTACCTCTAGTTCCACTACAATCATGGAACTGATTGCTTTCTATTCGTATTTTCAGTAGAACAAAAGCCCTACCAATTTGATCCATTTTGGAACTTCATGAATTGTATTTTTTTCTTTTTGCCTCCAACGAACCCATCCTTATAAACGGCACAAATGTAAATATAAAATAAAATGATAAACAGAAAGTGAATGAATGAACCAAATCTCTTTATTTTTGGTACAACTTGAAAAATTGATAAGCATCAGAGCCTAAGTAGCCCTTACTTTTGAAAAAGTGAAACGTACGAGTCCCCGTGAAGACTACGTTTTCTCATCGTGTAGGTTGAGCACAGCTCGGTGCAAAACAGACAATCTCAGAAAAAAAATATTCTTGAATCGCATATTCACCATTATCTCTCACCTATGGTGGACACCACAGTACCGACGAAGTAGAACGCCCCGGAGAAGTCCCACCGCGGCCGGATGGTGTCCACGCGGATCCCTGCCACGTTCGCCTCCTCGTAGCTCCTCAGGAAGTTCATGAGATCCTTCCTGCTGAGGTTGTGCTTCAGGCTAAAGTGCTCGAACCTCTGCGTCCACCGCGCCTTCGCCTCGCGCTCCATGGGCTGCTCGAGCGCGGAGAAGACCGCCGCGCCGCACAGCAGATACACGATGATGAAGAGGGCCAGCAGCAGGAACCGCGCGTTGTCCTCGTTCAGCGGACCCACGCCGCCGCCGCCGCAGCAGCAACTGCTGCCTCGACACGCCATCACGGCGAGGCGGTCACCGGGGGGCAGGTGAGAGACCCGTGATGAGAGACCTCACACCGCACGATGGTCGCACTGTTGGAACACGCGCGGTCACGTCGTCCGCCATCGCCCAACACTTCTGGAGGGAAACGCCAACAAACGCCATTTACGTTTTAACAAACCAAAAAGGAAAAATATACCCGTGTTCTGTTAGATGAAACTGAAACAAAACGGATGACAGCACCAACTCTCCATGATGGGCACTAGTTTGAACAGGTGTCCTTGCTGCAATAAGTCCAACTCCCCTCGTAAACAGGTAGTTCACTCCGTGCAGACGGGCGCGTTTAAGTTTCGAACTGACTCATCGGTTCCCCAAAGTTGCTCTGAACTGTTTGCGGCGATGTGTCGATCGCGCGCGTGCAGCTGCCACCTGTGGCACCGCGGAGTCGTGTGGTCCGTGACGGTCCTCCTCCTCCCATCCCTCTCTCCGAGCGAGTCTCTCTCCACCCCAGGAGCGCACGTTTTACGCACGCGAAATTTTGCGTGGAATGAATTTGGAGGCGCTGCTGTCACTTAAAACACATTTGATTCGTATACTTAAATTTGTTTTCTCATTCTCATCTCGCACTTATCTCCATTGAAGGCACTTTTAAGTCATGATTGACTCAATATTTGGTCACGCCTTCGTGTTAAAGTAGCCTCATAGGCTAGATACGCACATTGGAAAACGCCTGATTACTCTCAGCATGGTTTGGGAGGCGCAAACTTGGGAGGGCCGATTTTGCCTTCCGAGCTGGATCGATATTAGTTGACCTTTCCACGGGGGGCTTGAGGAATTGAAGGCTGCGTCAGCGCCCACCATAGGGAGGACTTGAGCAAATGTCACCGTGGAAAGAGGGCTCCAAATACATTATTCAAAAATCCATGAGACAACAAGAGAGCTATTTTTAGGGACACGTTGGAATTTTAAAGAATGGTGTCGTTTAAACGCACGCGGCTCTTTTTCAGCACCAGGCGCAGCTCCACTATGCTTATAGCAATATGGTATTGGCCTACATCATGAAAAATCTTTGCATTGACAATTTCCCTTGATTGCTTTATGTCACATAACCAAAAACCTAAACACAGCACATACAATGAGTTAAGTAGATCTAAACATCATCTTAGAATAGTTATTAGAACCATGAAACACAACCAACAACATATTTATTTATTCAACTTTGACTTGCAGGTTGGATCTGCAGTCAAAACATACATTTAATAGAATGATTGTCAAGTTTTGAATAATTATGATCGTTCCAATTATTATAAAGTAAAATTTAAACCATGTGGGTAACAGCAAATGTATGTGAATTTGTAAGGCTCTGTGTTATTTTCTCTGTATTGCGTGACTATTTACATTTCCAATATATGTATGATTTTTGATTGCAAATTAACTGCGACCGTGTTTGCTCATGCGCCTAGCTCCTGCGGGAGTGGGCATGCATTGTAAATTTGATATTAATGAAGTGACGTATGCACGCTTGTCTTATCCAAAAGCCAACGAATAATTGGGCCCATTCCTGGTTATTTTTCCTGATATAAAAATTGTACAACACTACAGGGAGTTAAGAAACAAATTCTGCAAGTGCTGCAAATCTACAGGAGCTGGACGATGACACTAACAAGGTGTTAGTCTGTGTAGGATCTTTGATAATTAAATGCAACTGTGTTTGGTCATGCGCCAAGCTCGTGAGGAAGGGTGAGTGAATTGATGATATCAAGGCAGGGCCCTGATATAATGAAACATTAAACATGTTCATGAAGCAAGTTTCAAGAAGCTGGATGTTAAGCGGATATGTTAAGAATGTCAGAATTCAGGCTAAGGCAGAACTTTCGGTGTCACATAGCCCACCAAACTTGGACTACTCACTGTGCCGTTACCATGGCGATGGATGCTGTGAGACTGGTGCATTTTTCTTAAAACACATCCTGACCTGAAACCCTGATCATGTGTGCGTATTTGTCTTCCTCAGTAGCCTACGAATGATTGGATCCCATCCACGGTTATTTTAATTGAATGTTTTCTTAAAGTAATTCACACTACATGGAAGGTGGGTGATGGGAATGTCACGGTGGCATTTACAAATTCAACAAAATTGCGGTTAAACAAACACATTCTGGAAGTGCAGCAAAACAACAGGAACAGACCAATAACACTGACAAGCAATCACCTTCAAAGACAGACACTTTCCCAACGCTCATTGTTGGATCCCAATGACAAGGTCGCAAATCACATTTTTCTTTAATTACTCTCGTTACGTGTGTGTGTGTGTGTGTGTGTGTGTGTGTGTGTGTGTGTGTGTGTGTGTGTGTGTGTGTGTGTGTGTGTGTGTGTGTGTGTGTGTGTGTGTGTGTGTGTAGAACACATGCATCTTTATCTCTTCCTATTTTACATATATGTTAAAGACTTCTCCCTTCTATATATATATATATATATATATATATATATATGTGTATATATATATATGTATATATATGTATATGTATATACATATATGTATATGTATATACATATATGTATATATATACATATATGTATATACATATATATGTATATATACATATATGTATATATACATATATGTATACATATATGCATATATATGTATATATGTATATATATATGTATATATATACATATATATATATATGCATGCCTTTTGTTTGCTGAATGTTTACAAAATATTTAAATGTTATACGTTGTAACATTACAGGCCAAATGTTATTATATTATGCGCTCAGAAATTTGGTACATTATCGACTGGGGTTTCCACAACATTGCTATGGGTTTAATTACAACTAGAGATTGAGCACAAATACTCAAGTACATATAGAAGGGAGAACTACTTACTTGAAGACACAATGCAAAAAAAAGTTTTTCTCAATCTTTCTCCTGCCCCGTCGTTATGAGGCCTATTATCGAATAGTTTACGCTTCTGCCAGTGGGAACTTTCCCTCTGGACGTGTGAAAATGCTGAGCTCGAGATGCTCTGCTCATTAAGCGGCTGGGTAACCATGGAAACAAGAAACTGGGCTATAGCAAATGTAAACAATAATCAGGCCTAGAGTGTTGTACGCTGCAGCTACAAGCGCAACCTTGCCAGAAAGTCAAAATCAGCTGGGACTTGTCCGTCGCCCGTTTAAAAGGTAACTGACTGTGCATCACACACTCTTTTCACACTCAAGTCTTTATGTTTGAGTGGCGTTCAAACAGAGCATTTGTTTTGAAACACATTTAAATCTTCCACAACAGCGGGTAAAAAGATAGACAGCTCTGGCTCTCATTATTCGGGAGGAAGTTTGATTTGCAGCTTAAAAGAAAGTTGCATGGAGTGGATTCTGCAGTGGTATTGTAAAAATGACATGGCCTGGTGTTTCATGTTGCCATCTAGGAGAACCCTTCCTGAGTGTGGAGATGGCTGGTTTAAACTGTGCACACTGATTACTCAATGTGCAAGAGGTGTGGAGCCTCACCAAGCCCCAATCAGATCATCCATCATCCATACACACTCCCAAAATGGTCTACTTATACAATCATATACTACACTTGTAGGCCTACGAGACCAAAATAGTTTCCATCAAAGACATACATGATCTCGTTATTTTGACAAATTGTCTCACGAATTTGGAGTCACCAACTGCTTTTTTCCCCTGGTTACATAAACAAAGTCATATCAGCCTAATGTATCGATAGCAGTCTGGTGTGATGTGAGATGCCACAGTAACCCCGCTCTGAGCTCTTTGTTTCAAATCGATACCAGCACATGCTCTGAGCTTAAATGGTCATTATAACAACCAAAGAGCATGCGGCGCCGAGCGGGAGCACCAAACACACATTTTGGTAAAACGCAGTAGGCCAACACAACTGGATATCTATCGTACGTGAACGTCGGAGTGCAGCGCGTGGAGAAAACACACTAATGCTGATACCAGAATCAATTGCGCCCCCTCCCGCGACCCGATGAGGTCGATCGACGGGGAAGCCTTGCACGCCCTCAAAGGTTGCGGAGGGTTAAGGGATCGAGAACCACGGTAAGGGTGTAGCACATTTACCTCGACGAGTGATGACACAATAGGATGCGGCAGGATGCCAGGGACACTGAACTACTCGAACGGGACCAAGTCCCGTTGAAGGGGAGGACCTTGTGTTGTGACCGATGAATAACCTCGTAGGGAACAGGCACGAGATAGGAGAAAACTTCACGTCACGGCCTAAACAACTAAAACATATTTTGGGCTCCCTGTGATGGTATGGTGGACCTGTTTGGTTGTCATGGCTGCTTCTTATTGTGTGTGTGGAGGTGGGGGTGGGGGGGGGCTTTTAATGTTTGTGATTGGAGCATTTGCCATTGCCGGTTAGATTAAAACCTTCCAGGAAAACAGAATAGAAAATGAAATGGACAACCTATGGGCATTGAAGTAGCTCTATAGGCCTACCTTTCAGAATATGGTACACAACAACATGACGTTTTGGGAGAATTGTCCCCAAGGAAACGATGTGTAGCTCATAAAAGGGGTGACAATAAGTAAGAAGAGGGAGCACTCATCTCAAATGCCAAACAGATTGACATCATCAATGTTAGATGGACTCATAATCACATCTCCCAATCCCCCTCCCCCCGCCCCCAGAGGAGCTGAGGCAAGAGATTAAGAGGAAGTCTGTGTTTTGAAAACATCTGCGCTTTTTAATTGACTTGTGGAAGCAAAACACAAAAAAAATAAGCAATCGCCTCAGCGCAGCGGACGTGTACCTGGCAACAACCACGGCGACCGTCAGCTGGGACAGCTCTGTGTTGCGTGGTCGTGATGGCGGCGCCGGCGCGGCCATTATACACCCAAGCTCTTATGCGGCCACCCCGTCCTACTGATGGAAGCAGGTGGCATACGCCAGCAGCACAGCGTTCGATCGGAGGCGGGTCTCGTCCCAGAGGCCGCCGTGAATATTGTAATTGGACGGAAAGGTACTGGGAGAGTGTTCCATGAGCTATTCATGTTTTATGAATTCGTTGACGGCCGGGTTTTATAGCCACAGTCTTGATTCAAAGATGCACACGTGTCGTTAGGAGTTTGGAACGGTGGGTGGATTGCAGTGGTCGGCGCTGAAAGATTCTGGGCACAAACCCCTATTTGCTCCTTTAGGACAACTCTAGCCCTTTGGGTAAAAGTGTGTGGAGAATAAAATACACACAAACAGCGATGGTGTTATCCCGCCTACATACTTGTAGACACCCATATAGGAGTCTATATGAAGAGATCTGACGCCCTTCTCACCCCGTGCCTCTCGGGTTGAGATTATATGTAAATATATTTCCCATTTCCTTCCAGGGTTTATGATTATGTAAATGCAGGTTGTGGAGCGTCACAGACACATTATGTACGCAATCGGCTCAAAGATTTGTATTCACGTGAAGGCCAACGGCCCTTCTGTGATTGGACGCAAGCCAGGCTCTGCCTTCAATAAAACCACGGGGGGGATAAAGAAAAAACGGAAAAGTATACCACCACCACCTCCTCCTTCCCTCCCTCCACCTCGCTCACTCCCTCCCTCCCTACTCCACCACCACCACCTCCTCCTTCCCTCCCTCCTCCTCGCTCACTCCCTCCCTCCCTACTCCACCACCACCACCTCCTCCTTCCCTCCCTCCTCCTAGCTCTCTCCCTCCCTCCCTACTCCACCACCACCACCACCTCCTTCCCTCCCTCCTCCTCGCTCACTCCCTCCCTCCCTACTCCACCACCACCACCTCCTCCTTCCCTCCCTCCTCCTCGCTCACTCCCTCCCTCCTCCCTACTCCACCACCACCACCTCCTTCCTTCCATCCTCTAACAACACCACCTCCAACTCCTCCGTCTCTCCCTTCCCCTCCTCCCTCCTCTACCAACACCACCACCACTTCCTCCATCCCTTTCTTCCCCTCCTCCATCACTCTCTCCTCCCTCCCCCCCCCCTCCTCCCCTTCGCCCAGATGACTTGTAGGAGTCCCCGTAACCCTGGCAACCTCCCTGATACAGTAACTGCCTGCGGATGGGGGGTGGAGGGCTCCTTTGCCGTGGCGGGGTAGACCATGTGATCCCTGTTAGATAGCGTGTCATCCTAAGTAAAGTGTCCTCAACTGCACCATGGCAACCGCTGCGCAGCTGTGACGGAAAAATGGTTAACGGGGCTAAAGGTTAATGACAGGGTATGTGTGTGTGTGTGAGGTGAGGGAGGGGCGTTGGGGGCAATGAAGGGAAAGGTTCAGAATTAATTACTGTGCACTCCTTTTCCACATCAGGACCAAAGTTATTGGTATGGGACCGTTGTTCTGGAGGGAAGGCTGCTGCACAAGGAACCATATATTGTGTTTATACATATATGCAAATAATTACAAAATAAATGTTATTTAATTGTAAATATATTACGGTATTATATTTACACCTACAGAATCTGCTTGGCCACACTAACGGGTCTCCCTAAGGTCAGTAGTGACCGCTGGGCAGCCTTGAAAATGGTTTTGGGGTGAAAAGGTTCACGAAGGGGTGTCAGTGTGAATGTTCAGTGTCAGACGCTCACACTGTACCTAGCAGAATCAATCACTTGCAAACAATTGTGGGTGTGAATGGACTGTACTGTCCATTCACATGTACATGTACTGACTATCACAAACACACAAACAGACATACACTCTCACAATATCACACACACACACACACACACACACACACACACACACACACACACACACACACACACACACACACACACACACACACTTCAACAGTGTGATAACCGAAGATAACATGGGAGTTTGTGTGTGTGGAAGGCAGTTGAAATGAGGCCAATGAAGGGGCAGTATTACTGATGAAAATGTGTGAACGCGTGGTGACCCACAACCACGCACACACACAACCACACACCGTAGACACACATACAACCACACACCGTAGACACACACACACAACCACACACCGTAGACACACACACAATGTGAGGAGGGA
The DNA here is from genome assembly GCA_900291075.1 of Melanogrammus aeglefinus. Classification (NCBI taxonomy): domain Eukaryota; kingdom Metazoa; phylum Chordata; class Actinopteri; order Gadiformes; family Gadidae; genus Melanogrammus; species Melanogrammus aeglefinus. Next base: position 41,109 of record OLKM01001288.1, on the reverse strand, counting down.
AGCGTAATTTAGTAACGGTGTTACCATGTCACCGCTATTCTTAGTGAGTCCGGCATGGCAGCAAAACCTAATTAACATGTTCTAGTGACACTGGTAGGCCAGATATGACTCTCGAAGATTGGCTGGGGAAGTCTCAAGGGTCTGCACAGAGGCTTCTGAGGGCCGTCGAATATAGGCAGCGAAGGGGGTCTGATTGCTCCGATAGGGACCAATGCATTCAGTATTTGAGAGAGAGAGAGAGAGAGAGAGAGAGAGAGAGAGAGAGAGAGAGAGAGAGAGAGAGAGAGAGAGAGAGAGAGAGAGAGAGAGAGGGAGAGAGAGAGAGAAGAGAGGAGAGAGAGAGAGGAGAGAGAGAGAGAGAGGAGAGAGAGAGAGAGAGAGAGAGAAGAGAGAGAGAGAGAGAGAGAGAGAGAGAGAGAGAGAGAGAGAGAGAGAGAGAGAGAGAGAGAGAGACCTGCGGCCTTACAAATCGGAGGGCTGTAGGTCGATGCGAGTCCCCAGACTGTAAATGGAAAGTTAATGATGTAGATCTTCTCCTCCACCAACAGATACCCTTGGGAGGGGCTAATTTCCTTTAAATGCACCCCAGAGAACAGGGACAAAATGCACAATGGGCGTTTTATTGTCGTACACAGCACGGCCTCCGTCAATGTTGATCTCTCAGTGGGACTCAGGGTTCGATGTCCGTATGAAAAGGATCCCAAGGATAAATATACAAGAAGCAATCACTTAAAGCACCTCACCAGCCTGGGTGATCAAACCATCATAACCCTCTCTCCTGGCTTCACTGAAACACCCGAGATCATTTCTGAATTCCTTTTGCAGATTCTGCTAAAGAGGGTTTAGCTCGCCAATGCCTGCCACAAGCGTAAACAACGGCAGTATAAAACCTTGTTCTTTGTGATTAGAGTACTTGCGATCATATTGCGATTCACTGTTATGTTATCCACAACCTCCACCCCAACGACGCGAATCGATTCCAAGCTTGGCAGGCGCTTGCCGGCTGAACGCTCTTCTGTAGAAAAGGTATAGAGTAGTTGATGAAAGATCTTTGGTATTTGGATGTTTCAGTGAAGGCAGGAGAGATGGTTACAATGGCTTGATCACCCAGTGCGGTATTGTCCTTGTAAGGCGTTAGATACATGTAGACTAATCCATCTACCTTGTTCAATGTAAAGAGCTAAACATATTTGTATATATGTGTAAATAACATAGATTTGGGATGGGTTATGACCAGAGGGATGACTGCGGTAACATGTTTGTTAACATTCCAAGTAGATTTGTGGTTTCAGATGTCTGCAAAAAACAGGCATTAACATTAACAAAAAGGGAACCATGGGGTATAAAATTAAAATGGCATAAACAGTAGTTAAATATAAAAAAAATGATATAATAAATGGTGAACGTTTTTTTTCATAGCACTCATAATACTCTCTCTCTCTCTCTCTCTTTCCCAAATGACAAGTGATTCCTGTCTGCAAACATTCAAGTACATTTCACCGTTCTTTTGAGCCAACGTTAACAGCTGAATAGGATGATTGGGCTATTCCTTTTGCTTCGGCACTTTGGGCTAATGCTCGACTCTGCCAGTATAAACGAGTGGTTTCTGGGAAAGAAATAACTTGACAATTCAAGGCTGAGCTGCAATGCTAGAGAGTCCGCTGGTTAGGTAACCGCTGCGCTGCTAGACTTCTCCTGTCACACAGAGATGAGTGACAGACGCATTCACGGCCCCCCTTTCACCCAACGATACACAAGGATAGACCTGACAAGGTGCCTTACTGACACTGTCTGCTGGTGTGTATATATATATATATATATATACTGGGAATGGAGTGGATATAATTTTAAGTAGGTCTATATCTGATGGAAAAGCATAGGCCAAGCAAGTTTTTTGTTCCATCATATCATGGCCACGAACAAACGCGACAAAGCTGTTGCGAGTGATAATTATGTTTGTTTAGTTCTCTGTGCCTTTGAGAAAGATCTGCTTTCCCGGGCTGTGTTCTTCAACATCCTCGGAAAGACATTCAGCATCCTCCCACTGAAACACTCAATTAAAACGAAAACAATGTTGTTGATAAAAGTTTATTAACTCAAGGAAAGATGATCAAGTTAGGTTGTCTGTAACTTGCCCCTCGGTTCAGTATATTTGATTTGTAGGGCTTCCAGAGACAGAATCCTGACTCAGCTCAAGGCCTGTCTACCTCCTACACAATAAACAAGACTGACTCAAACCTGAGGAGATTAACAAAGGATGTCATCTCTACAGCATGCGCCTCTGTTCTACCTAGACTACAGCAACACCTAGCGTGCAGTGCATCGACTTTAGCTCACCCCCCCTAACTAAGGTCAAACCCCCTCCATCCGCGATCGTTAACACAGGCGTTCCCCAGGGCTGCGTGCTAGGCCCCCTCAGCTATCCCCACCTCACCTCCAACTTTGTTCCTGTGCATTGGCTTGTTGGCAGATCACACAAGACTGGGAGGCCTGGTGGTGCTCACGATGGTTGCTCAGTCTCTGATGGAGAAGCCCTGCAACAGGTGCTGAAAACTAACGTCCGTCGTCCAGCCTAGTAGATATTATTATGTCTACTAGAACTATTTAACTTTTAGTCTTCTTTTTGAAGTTTGTTATTTTTCTTCTGCCTTGGGCTATTCTGTGTTGTAAATTATTGCATTCTGTATCAGTACCCTCCATTCCTGTGTGATGCTAACTTCATTTTGTTTGATGTCTTTATTTAATCTAATCTAGTTTGGTTTTATCTCCCATTTTTCCAAAAACTTTGGTTTTTGCTCCTAATTCTGCCAATTATTTTTGAGTTACGACAGGTTGCCATGTATATATCATGCTGTAATTATCATCCTTATACAACATTATAGCATCAATTAATATTTAATTCGTTTTTTTAATCATTATATTTTACCAAGGAGAATCAATGTCTTTGCTTCGATATGATAGCAAAAAAAATTATTTTATTTTTTGCCCAATGGAATGAAATGAAGAGCAAAAGGACCGGTGGCTTCAAACCTATCTGAAATCACCATTACATAATGGGTTAATGCGCGATATGCGGTTATGAATATGGTATACATAGCTCGCTGTTACCCCCTAGTGGTCAAATACACATAGTGCATTATGTATTATTAACATTATTAAGACGTGACGGTCGGATGGACGAAAGCATATGGTACATTTAGTAACAGTTTATTTATATTTTGAATAAGCCAGAGAAATATTCGTTTCCTTAACCTCAAATATTTTTGTTAGTTAGCCTCTTTTCTCTCTTATCTCTTGAAATGAATCATTTTATTTTACTTTTATTAAAAAAAAAATGTTGCTTGAAAAAAATACGCGATTTCAAGTTGCCTAACGGCAAATGTCCAATGGATAATTCACTCACTATCTTCGTCTTGTGATGAGCCATTAGTAATGAACGTATTTTTGACTTTAAGGTTTTTATCATTAACAAACGTCACAACAGATGGAACTAGTTTTGACAGGTGATGCGACTCAAGAGGGCAGCCCTGCGCGCGCACACACACACACGCACACACACACACACACACACACACACACACACACACACACACACACACACACACACACACACACACACACACACACACACACACACACACACACACACACACACACACACACACACACATAGACAAGTGCGTGCACGCACACAAGTACGCGCTCGCCCACAGACGCACAGATGCGCATCCCGTGTCGTGTCCTTGTCTGCTCCTGTCAGTTCCAATGACTTCTACAGTGCCTAGATGGTCCCTGCTCGATCCACGACCTTTGGCGAGAGGAGTCACAGCCTCTATCCTGTGACAGACCAAACGGATTGACCCAAGCGAACGACCTTGCACACCAACCCGTTTGCGCACTTGCTCCAATATTGAACAACATGCCACGCTTTTAATTACCAACAGAGGGCGCTATGATACTCTCATTAGCTGGGGAAAAAACCTTCAAATCTCCTTCTATGTCTTCTACTCTACTTATCGTGTGTGTGTGTGTGTGTGTGTGTGTGTGTGTGTGTGTGTGTGTGTGTGTGTGTGTGTGTGTGTGTGTGTGTGTGTGTGTGTGTGTGTGTGTGTGTGTGTGTGTGTGTGTGTGTGTGTGTGTCTTTTGTGTTCTCGGTTGTGGAACAAATTGCATAGGCTCGGTGTTTGGCAAAGCAACATATGGTAAATCCTAGTAGAGCTATGGGAATTAGGCGGCGGTTGCTCGATTTCAGGTCGCTTTGTGAACGAAGACAGTGAGACAGTGAATAGCCAGAATAAAAACGGTGTTACCAGTCGGATTTGAAGACCTTGAAATCTTTAAGAAGATTTTAAGACATGCCTGATTTGAGACCATCCATGCTAAGTCCTAATTTTTCTTTTCAAATTAAAAGCCATCAACAGAGCAGGCCTAAATTAAAACAAATCTGGTGATCAAATAGTTAAAAAAAAATCATCCTGGGCTGGCTGTGGCTAATTGCATTAAATGTAATCATATTTTTGTTAATTTAAAAACATAATGGACCTATACAGTATGCAAATGAACCATGACTGTCTCTCCAACAGGTTTAGACTAAGGCGGTTGGGGAGGCGCACCTGTTAAATATATTAAGAAAGGAAGAGAATTTAAACAGCCCTTCACACACCAATAGTAGAATCAACCAGGCAAGAAGTCCAAAGCTATAGCAGTATGGGTAGATAGCTATAGGTGTCTTGCTCAAGGTCGGGATATGAGCCGGGAAGAGCTAAGGATCAAACTAGGGTCAACCCTGTAGTTTACCTACACTTACCTCTTGAGCAACTAGTGCAAATAAAAGTCTCCCCACTGGTTCAGCGAAGACATATATATACACCCTCTACACCTCAGCCAACTCATTATGCATTGAACCCAGCATCATTTGTTAGAAAAGAAAAAACACTTCATCTCAACTGACAAGTCTTTTATTTTGGCGGGGAGATGAAAACAGACAATAAATAAACAAACCATGCACAACACAGCTCCTCAGAGAGGATGATGATATTGACAATGGCCCTGCCAACTCCAGCCCAACCCCAATCACTAAAGCGCAGCTCTATCGATTCCCCCTTTGCTATTATTCATTCATATTTTTATTCTTGGAAGTACAGCAATTGTAAAACCGCTCTCGACGCGAGGACCCCGAGACACAATGCGACGACAGAAAAAACTCGAAAAAAGCGCGAGTAATCTTAGACGCAACACAAAAAAGAAAAGATTCCCCTCATTTTGTCTCCGGGTGTAAAATCCCGTTAGCATGGTCGCGTGTCGTGTAGCGGTGTGCCCGAGAGTGTGGTGGTAGACGGAGACGGCGGTGAGGACCCTGAAATCACAACACTCCAACTGGAACATCTCATTGGGAGGGGATTGGAACTCGCTATGTTTATCTATTTCACAGATGTGACACACTTTCGTTCCGGTGGATGCAAATGTGGTGTTGTGATGTTGCCTTACGAGGAGAATTTACCCAGCATGCTCCCTTTTTGCAGTGTCCATGATTAAGCTTTCATTACAGTGCTGTGCTCCGCTGTCTGTCTGTGCCGTCCCGGTGCTGATGCCTTGCCCAAAAGGGGTGTGCATGGGGCAGCTATCGGGGAGGGGGGTTAGGTACTTGGTTTGGTTACGTCTTTGCTGGGATCCTGGCCCCCAACTTTTGGTCTCATGCTGATTTCTCCATGGCTTCTGATTAAAGTGCAAGACTAACTGGACTAAATGTAACTACTGAAACAATCTTCAAAGAGATCCAAAGACTAAATGGACATTTTGTTAGACAATAAAAACAGACAGAATCTCAGCCTCAAAAGGCAAATCCTCCAATCAGTCATTACTTATATAGCTTATGAACTGGTCAAATGCACACACACACACACACACACACACACACACACACACACACACACACACACACACACACACACACACACACACACACACACACACACACACACACACACACACACACACACACACACACACGCACACTATCTGTGACCAGATGGTGTGTAGTGGGGGCCGACACCATTACAATCGTATCACCCCCCAACACAGCCCTTCATTAGTTGTGTCATTTTGATCT
>OLKM01001288.1:2500-25000 GCA_900291075.1 Melanogrammus aeglefinus | reverse complement strand
GAGATAAATGCAATCGGACAGGAGGAAGAACCACAAGATGCAAATGAGATGTGGAGAAGAGAGGTGGTTGGCACCCTGGCATCTGCACCCCCCCCCCCCCCCGCCCCATCTTGTGGGAGTTTGGGGTTTTCATCCAATCAGAACACTTCCCCACGGAGGGAAATAGCTAGGGATATCACAGTGTGACGTTTGAAGTGTGTTTGTGTGTGTGTGTTTGTGTGTGCTCTTATAAGTCTGTGCATGCTTTTAGGGTTTTTCTGTGTGTCTGTCTATGTATGTGTGCACAATTATGTTGTGTGTATCAGTGCGTGTTTGTTTCTGTGTGTTTCTGTGTGTGTGTGTGTGCGTGGCCGTGCACGTGTGTGTGTGTGTGTGTGTGTGTGTGTGTATGTGTGTGCATGTGTGATAAGTGACATGTCTTGTAGACCGTTCCTGTGTGTGTGTGTGTGTGTGTGTGGTGGGTGTGTATGTTTGTTTGCTTTAATCTGTGTTTAAAGATACTTTGTTTTAAGTGAATATAATTATGTACAAAGCCTATAATGATAAACACACTTAACATCTAATTACTCATATTACTTCACCTGCTCTGTTGTTTGATGAAGCAGAAAAAGGTATTATATGCGTGCCATATTCAAGACAAAACTACTATGGGGAATGTATGTACCGTGAATCATTCTGTATAACACCTCCACACTGATTATAACGATTATATATCCACTATTTTATCACCAACCATTTTATTCAAAGGTTTTCATTTTTTTCAGAAGCATCATGTACGATACAGCCTCTCCACAGAGTAATTATCGTAGGACAAACGAGTGTTATGAGCAAACGTTTGTTCTGTCCCTCACAACACTAATTACGGGTCTGCTCCATTTATGGCCCGAGCCACGGTAGTACACTTATCTCCACTAGTTTAGTCTACCCATCCGTGCCATGGTACAGAAAAGGAGCACACCCATAATCAGTGGTATGAGACGGAGGTCAGAGCACCTTGCATGAAAAGGGGGCCTACAGGAAACTGGGGGGGGTTTGAACCCAGTGCCTTTTGGCTGGGGGTCCGACACCTTAGCCACTGCAATGCCCATACCCTGATAAAGGCCATGTTATTGTTGTTGACTGTCATGCATACACGTGGTGCCGTGTAGAAACCTACTTGTCGCAAAAAAATAATAGAAAAAGTAAAAAAGATAATCAGGTTCTTTTTTAACATGGCATTATGTCGGGTGCCGCGGTGGGAGCAGGCGTCTGTGCCTGTCTGCCCCGCTGCTCCAAACTTCCTGTTTGTTTTTTGAAAGGGGTCCTTGAAGCTAGGTGGGGGTGTGGGGTGTGGGGTAGGGGTGGGGACGCGCACGTACCCCACAACCCAGTGTCAGCGGTGCCCGGGAGCCGTCCCCGGTGGAGCCCAGGCCAATTAGTATCAACCAGAAATCAAATAACATCCCATCAAAAGCGTGCGTCAGCCCTGGGTTCCCCCGAGAACCCCGCCGCCGTGATCCTCAGGTCCCCCCCCCCCCCCGCTCCACCTCTCCTAACCCGCGCCCCTCACACTATGGTCTAGAACTCCAGTTTTGAGGACCGCAGCATTTTTACACAGCTCACACACACACACACACACACACACACACACACACACACACACACACACACACACACACACACACACACACACACACACACACACACACACACACATATACACACCAGTGGCATGCACATGGTATATTTCTGCCACACACACAGACACACACATGTGGATAAATGTGGACGTATGCTCTCAGTTGTCAAGAACATGGTTGGAGGAACATGTACCAGCTTTATTCATGCCATTCCTCACACTCACACGCACACACAAGCACACACTCTCAAACACACACAAATACACACAGTCTCAATACTCCCCCCCCACACACACATGCACGCACGTATATACACACACAGACACACACACAGACACACATACACACACACACACATGCACGCACGTGTATACACACACAGACACACACACACACACACACACACACACACACACACACACACACACACACACACACACACACACACAAACACACACTCTAAATACCCCCCCCACACACACATACACACACATTAACACACACACACACACACACACACACACACACACACACACACACACACACACACACACACACACACACACACACACACACACTTACACTCACACAGTGCCTGTGGTATTGCGGGGACGCTGCGGGTACCCAATCCAATTAACACCTTAATGTAGGGGTCCCCAGTTTGCGGTCGGCTCTCACTCTGCTGCACGAGCGGGCGGGCGGTGTGGGCTCTGGCTCCCTGCGGAGACAGAGACACGTGCCGCGGAGCGCTTTAGATCCTCTGATAGACGGCCAGCAGCGGCAGGTCTCCGCCGCTCGGCTCCTCAAACAGAGTTTATACACTCGAGTGGAGACGACATCCAGCCGCGCTACCAGGTTAGCAGAGTGTTGTGCTAGTGGCAGTGGAAGACGACGTCCAGCCACCCTACCAGGTTAGCAGAGTGTTGTGCTAGTGGCAGTGGAAGACGACGTCCAGCCACCCTACCAGGTTAGCAGAGTGTTGTGCTAGTGGCAGTGGAAGCGGTCGTATTAGCGGTGGTGGTTGCAGTCGTGATGAATAATGATAATCACTTTTTTAAGTTGTTCACGGGAATAACTTTTATCGCACCTTTCAAAGGCTTGTTAGAAAGGGTTTTTCAACACAATATAACACGACTCAAACAAAATAAATAATAAATGAGACTGCATACCCTAAAAAGTTAAACAATGTGAAATCCTAAAAAAATATGCAGTGAAAGACATTTTGTATTTGCAGTAGTAGTAGTAGTAGTAGTAGTAGTACTAGTAGTAGTAGTAGTAGTAGTACTAGTAGTAGTAGTAGTAGTGGTAGTGGTAATAGTGGTGGCCCTAATATTAACAACCCCAAGCGGCGGTAGCCGTTGTAGCTCTGAGTTCTTAGCTAGCTCTGACTCTAACTACATAAGATAAAGTAGGGTTTAGTTATTATCTTCTCTCTGCTCAGAGAGCCAAGTTTGTTGGTGGGTATTAACGCTACTCTGATGAAGTTGTGCGTGCCACAGACGACATTAGCGCGGCCGGGTGTTGATTTATGATTCTGAGGAAGAAACCTCTTGTTTATGATCACGCAACATCTGGTGATGGGGAATCAGTCATTTTAATCAGCTCTACGCTGTTATCTGATCATTTTTTCCCTGCAACTTTGTAACCCGTATATGTGGGTGTGGATGTGTGTGTGTAAATGACTGCATGTGTTTGTGTGTGTGTGTGTGTGTTTGTGTGTGTGTGTGTGAGTGTGTGTGTGAGTGTGAGGAGTGGATACTGAGTGTTTCTCTGGTTTGGGTTTTTCTAAGAAGAGGACTAAACAAGAGAGAGAGGAATCCACGGGTTTGTACAGCTCCCATATAACTCACTTTAGATATCTCCATCCTGCAGATATGCAGACCGCGTCACAGGGGATTTCTTACTCATAAGCTGGGGATATTTGATGGTAAATTTAAAAAAGATGTAAACGGCACCAGCCCCTTATTTACAGATTGCCTTACAGATACATAGCCTCAAGCAAACAGTTACCAACTAACGGTTACCACAAGCCGATGTTTATAGGGTGGGAGACACTATGGTAAGTATATGCACATTTAGGGTTTGGATGCAGGAACCAACGATCCAATTAAGGACCCAGTGTTTGGGAACATGGGATAATCCACCTGTGAGCGTGTCGGGGGGCTGCTCGGAGGGCCTGGGTTCTGCTGGGAGACGGAGCCGCGTGGTGTTTTGTCTCATCATCGTGGATAAATATCATTGAGTTGTTCAAACATCCCTCTCAGGACGTTAATTAGAAAACATTGGATCAGCGGGGCTCCGGCAGTCCGGATTGGTTGATAAAACAAAAGGATGCATAAACCCCAGACGCATCGAAACGTCTTCGGTCATCTGCTGGCTATAAAAAGTGGAAGAACCTGCTATGATGACAGCCATGTTCATGTCGGCAAAGTCAGAAAGCATGACTCGGACCAAACTGTTGAACTGCTCCTTCACGCTCTTATTGTGAAATTTTGTTTTTCTGCCTAACAACACAGCAGGGAAGAGGTAGTTGATAGCTAATGTGGGAGGGGCATGTAGAAGGAGTAGGAGGGGCATAGATATAACGGGGAGGAGGACCTAGAATGAACAGGAGGGCAGGTAGAAAGGGTGAGAAGGGCATTTAAAAAGAGTGGGATGGGTAAAGGGAAATAGTGGGAGTGGCGTATGCATGGTTGGAGCATATTTAATGAGTTGGAGGTGTTGAGAGAGGGAGTGGGAGGGGCTGAGAAAAGGTAAACACCATCTGGGCAAATATACGCTTGCATAAACTGGAAACATGTCCAGGATGAGACGTGTTTTTTTCTGGCAAACAGAACCGAAAAAAGCTGCTATTTGGTGGTGTCCATTCCATTGTTGTTGTTGTTGTGGACTTAAAGCACATTAACACAAATGACAAATCACTGTCCTGGTGCGTCGGTCTGCACAATACATCCTTCTGATTAATTCAGCCATCTGTTCTTGCATCTTGCCGTCCTAACTTTTGTTTTCTCTGCAAACGTTTCGTGATTCAAATCCATGCGCGTGGATTATGAAATACAATACGCAAACATTAACACGATCTTGAAGTTGACGGACGGGCGTGATAGATCAGAGTAAAGAGTTCATGAGAACATTTGCAAATATAATCACCTTCCTTTACTAGTTCATGGCTCCCCACTGATATGACCCGTGTTAGCGCTAGAGATAGAATTAGCAAGAGTATGTGCGCTAAGCCTTTGGGCCGCACACGGTTGTCTTTCCTCTCACCTCTTTCAACACTGTTGAAACCTGCTACTGTTCCTGGTCTGGCCTGTGCTCGGCTTCCTTGCAGTGGATCTCCTGTGTTGTTTGAACGCTGGCAAAACACCAAACAAACCGCCGCAGAGAATAGAGTTGTCCATCACTACGACCCCCCCCCCCCCCCCCCCCCCAAAGGAAGGATGGCTTGCCCGCCCGAGAGCAGTACAGTTTAACTGCGCCGTGATGAATGTGTGTCACACACAGCACGACGTGGGGCCGGTGATGAAAGGCTGTCGGAGACCGTGGACGGCTCCCGCCTCTGGAAACAGCAGTTGAAACAGCGGCCATTTTGCTGTGACAAAGTCGCGTCGTGAGTGATGGCAGTTTGATGATATTAACACTTCGTTAATCTAGCCTGCGCCCTACCAGGGGAAACTTTTAAAAGACGTCCATTATTTAATTCTCAGGCCTTTCATTGGCCCCAATCCCGATGGGATTCCGTCGCGTTTTAATGTGACCTTTAACTCTACTATAAAGTTTTCAAATGCTACAGAGCCCATAGATCATAACCTTTAATTATTACCCGCATATGCACACCTTTTTTTCCAGGAAGAGACTACACCTAAACTTCAGCAGTTCAAAGTTTCGACTTTAATCCTTCCAACCTTATCCGTACATAAATACCAAACACTGTTCCTCTCTCAGGGGGAGGCGGTGGGTGAACAAGGTACAGAAAAGTACCTAACAGGCATAAAAGTCTGTCAAGCGGTAGCAATCTAAAAAAAGGAAAGCAACACGGAACACAAGGGCATCGCACGCAATCTCCCCCCCCCCCCCCCCCTCCCCCCGTCTCCCCCCTCCCCCGTCCTCCCCCTCCCCTCCCCCTCCCCGTCCTCCACCAGCCGGCTCTATTTACGACTGCACTTCCTGTGTGCGACCGCGAGGACCGGGCTGAGGGTGCCGTTGCGGCTCTATCACTCTATTAGCGGGGAAAGGACACATGGCGGGGAGGCCCATTCATCACGGAGCCAGGGAGCATCCAGCAGTACCCTGCAGCCTGCGGCCGCGCCTCGCCGAAGAGACAATACACTGCGCTCTGCTGAGCCCACCCGGGACAATCTGTTCACAGGCCCCGCGTGTGGAAGGGGGGGGGGGGGGGGTCCGGGAGTGTGTGTTTGTGTTGATGTATGTTGGAGGGTTGTGGTTTGTGTTGATGTATGTTGGAGGTTGTGGTTGTGTAGGTGTATGTGTGTGTGTGTGTTTGTGTGTGTGTTTGTGTTTGTGTGTGTGTGTGTGTGTTTGTAAATGTGTGTGTTTCTAAAGGAAAATGTGATGAGACAAAGATGAGCTGAGGTGAGTGTTGTGTCAGAGCGTGTGTGTGTGTGTGTGTGTGTGTGTGTGTGTGTGTGTGTGTGTGTGTGTGTGTGTGTGTGTGTGTGTGTGTGTGTGTGTGTGTGGTGATGTGTTGGTGTGTGTGTGTGTGTGTGTTTGGTATTTCCGAGTGTATTGCTTGTGTGTGTGTGTTCTAAATGATCATGGAGATACAGGTGAGCTGAGGTGAGTGTGCATGTTCGTGAGTGCTGGTGTGCTTTTGGGTGTGTGTGTGTGTGTGTGTGTGTGTGTGTGTGTGTGTGTGTGTGTGTGTGTGTGTGTGTGTGTGTGTGTTTGTGTGTGTGTGCGTTTGTGCTTTAGTTGCATGTGTTTCACCTCTAAATGCTAATATTCTGGAGACACGGGATAGCCGCCAGTGAGGTGTGAGTGTGTGTGTCCGTGTGTGTCTGTGTTCCTGCATGTCCACCCTACAAACGGCCGTTGATGGAGACACTAAAACAGGAGAGCTGGGGGAGTCTGTGCGCTTCAAACGTGCGCACCAGTCTGCACGTATCACTGTACAGATGGGTATGTGCGTGCACGCAACCAAGCCTGGGTCTGGGCGCTGCTGGGTGCCTGGGGTTTCGCCTATAATTGAATTCCCAGGACCTCAAACCACATTTAGAGTTAAATATCCCATGAGTGAATGAAACAAAACTCTTCCTATTTCCAGGAAATGAATATACATTGGATTCAACTCTGTTTGAACTCATAACTAGGGATATTACTGAATCCCCTAGAGGCTACACCTATCTTTCTCACTGCCGCACTGGAATCCCAAACCATTAGGATTTTCTCAATTGCTCGAACATGTAAATTGATGTGTGAATCGACTGTTCGCGTATAGCTGTGTGTTTGTGTGTGTCTGTGTGTGTGTGTGTGTGTGTGTGTGTGTGTGTGTGTGTGTGTGTGTGAGAGAGTGTGTGAGTGTGTGTGAGCGTGTGTGTGTCCTCACACTTGCATGTGTGTGTGTATGCGCGTGCGCGTGTGTGGGGGGGCACTAATTATGTGTCATACATGACAGGCCCCCGGCCTGAGCTGAACGCACACTCCATCTTGTGACCTTCGTGCGCGCTATCGCGGTTGCCATGACAGCGCCCCTTGATGTCTTCTGACAGCTCGGATTCGTCCTTGATAAGGGGTAGGGGCCACGGGCCACACATTGTCCTCCTCCCTCAAATATATACATACCGGTAATACATCATATAGGCACACAGATACAGGCGTGTGTGTGTGTGTGTGTGTGTGTGTGTGTGTGTGTGTGTGTGTGTGTGTGTGTGTGTGTGTGTGTGTGTGTGTGTGTGTGTGTGTGTGTCCCAGTGTGTGTGTGTGTGTGTGTGTGTGTGTGTGTGCTAGGGGCACACACACACACACATGCACACACACGGTGGTAAGTGCAAACACACACACACACACACACACACACACACACACACACACACAACACACACACACACACACACACACACACACACACACACACACACACACACACACAAAGGTACGCTCACACACACGTGCACACACACACACGTACGCACACACACTGTGATATGCACACATGCACATAAACGCGCACACACACACCTTTCATCTACATTATGTGAGCAACAACTGTAGAATTATCGTACTAATACGACTAATAATATTAGCGTTGTCGTGGGTTTAAGCTTCAAATCGTCTTCTAAACGAGTCTTAAAGAGCACACAGCTTGCTTGTTGCGCGTCACATGACTCCTGTGGCTTTACAGTACAAATCTCGCTCCATACAGTATTATGGCGGTGGGGGAGTAAGTCATGGGAATGGGATCAGTTTGACTATAACACGTGTAAAACTGGCATGTGTTCATACAGATGCAAATTTACTGTACATGTGTGTGACACCCACACACACACACACACACATAGGTTCACATGGATGGATTCAAATTCACGTAATAATCCTTCCTCCACACACACACACACACACATACACAGACACACAAACTCATATGCACATTCCCCCACAAACACACACACACACACACACACACACAGAAATACACGCACACAAAAGCCCATTGACAAGCACAAATGTAAACACGTACATGCAGGCACACTTACACTTACACACTTACACTTACACACTTACACACACACACACACACACACACACACACACACACACACACACACACACACACACACACACACACACACACACACACACACACACACACACACACACACACACGACTAGCCGCACTGTCCTCCCGGGCCCCTCTGTCTCTGTCCGGGCCCTGGTGGAGGGGCCCCTGAGTGCTCCTGGTTGACATTGACAGAGCATCCCGGGTCCCCCCCCACCCCCCCCACCTGCCCGCCACTTCATCAAGCGCCACGGCAACGGAGCGGCGGAGGATCCATCAACCGCCCCGTGCCGAGAGATGATGTCATCAGGCATGGAGCTCTCACAGGAAGTCTGACGGTCCCGACTCCACCCATCCCCCCCCCACCCGACCCTCCACCTCCACCAGACCCCCCACCTCCACCACCTTCACCAGACCCCCCACCTCCACCAGACCCCCCACCTCCACCACCCTTCAACCACCTCCACCAGACCCCCCACCCCCACCACCTCAACCAGACTCCCCACCTCCACCAGACCCCCACCTCCACCACCTCCACCAGACCCCCCACCTCCACCACCTCAACCACCTCCACCAGACCCCCACCTCCACCAGACCCCCCACCTCCACCAGACCCCCACCTCTCACCAGGACCCCCCACCCCCACCACCTCCACCAGACCCCCCACCTCCACACCTCCCCCCACCTCCACCACCTCCACCAGACCCCCACCTCCACCCACTCCCCCACCTCCACCACCTCCACCAGACCCCCCACCTCCACCACCTCCCCCCATCCCGACCGCTCATCACAGCGATTGCGCCGATATCCGACGCCCGCCGTTCGACCTCTTTGGTGTCAGAGTGACGCAACTTTGTTTGAGTTTAAAGATTTAAAGGAGCCAGACCTCCTGATGTAACGTCAGGGCCGACACAGTGAAAGGGGGACCGAGGAGGGGGAGAGCTACAAGTTTGGGGCGTCTGTGAACGTGGTGGTCTCAGAAGTTGAATTTAAAAGAGTGTGTTGCATGACGTGTGTGTGTGTGTGTGTGAATTGCATGACGTGAATTGCATTGCATCGGCTGTGTGTGTGTCTGTGGTGTAAGTAAGTGTCTGTGTGCGAGGGGAGGACAGGACAGGGCAGCGAACCCAACCTGGACCAAGGCGACATCATGAATACAGATTCTGGAATTCACTGTCATACTTTCACTTTCGCCGTGTTTTTACAGACGAGTGAAAATGGGTCTTTAGCTTGTGTACGTTTGTGGGAGAGGGAGGGAGCCTGTGTGTGTGTGCG
Organism: Melanogrammus aeglefinus; assembly: GCA_900291075.1. NCBI lineage: Eukaryota > Metazoa > Chordata > Actinopteri > Gadiformes > Gadidae > Melanogrammus > Melanogrammus aeglefinus. Next base: position 15,370 of record OLKM01001288.1, on the reverse strand, counting down.
TGTGTTCCTTTGTGTGTGTGTGTGTGTGTGTGTGTGTGTGTGTGTGTGTGTGTGTGTGTGTGTGTGTGTGTGTGTGTGTGTGGGGGGGGGGGGAGGAGACCCTTCCAGCATCACAGGCCCACAATTACAAGTGTACGTTTGTGGGGGAGGGAGGGAGCCTCTATGAGTGTGTGTGTGTGTGTGTGTGTGTGTGTGTGTGTGTGTGTGTGTGTGTGTGTGTGTGTGTGTGTGTGTGTGTGTGTGTGTGTGTGTGTGTGTGTGTGTGTGTGTGTGGGGGGGGGGGGGGGGGGGGGGGGGGGGGGGGCGGGGAAGACCCTTCCACCATCACAGCCCCCCCAGTCGTGGCATGTCTAGCGTGGATAAGAGGCCTCTACAAGAGGACCGGGTGGCAGCAGGGCTGGCTTGTACACGACGAGTGCGTGACTCACCCTTGGATAATCTCTCTGCGGAGCCCGGGCTGGAGCTACTGTAAATCCTATTTGTGGTAAACGTCGAGGCAACATTTTTTTTTCCTTTTTCTTTTTTCTTTTTTTTTAATCATTCTCCTTCCTGACAGATTTCCTGGAATAGCGTTTTTTTTATTAATATTACTCATCATATCCTGGTGCAGCACAGCAAAAAACACGGGGAGGAGAAGGTAGAGGAGGAGGAGCAGGAGGGAGTCGTGGAAGTTACAACATTTAAAACAGGATGCTGAGGCTTCAGGACAGGACGTTGAGCCGTTCTGGGTCTCAGGCCCGGTGTCCGCAGTCCACTGCCTGTAGTTGGTAGGGTTTTGAACAGACGTCCAACCTGGTCATTGATTACCTTCTTACAATAATGTAGGAATGCAACAGAGTCCGACTAACAAACAGACTCTGTGAATCCTTTTGAATTAAAGTGTCCGCTAGATAACTCAATAATAACTCAATAAGTTCAAACCTGCAGTTTTTCCATCAGCCGTCAATTTAGATCGGCTTCTCCAACGGCTTATCGATTTTGAACCTATCATGGCGCTTCTGTTCCCATCGAAACAAAATAATAAACGGAAAAAGTTAATTCACTGTTCCTCGCTTTAACACTAACTCAGATTAACACAAACAAGCTACTCGGTTGGAAAAAAAAGAAGCCTTATATATTTATCTATGCAAATGTCCCGAGCCTATTGATTTGGAACAGGAACGCTTCGGCAGAAGTAGATAGTCTAACTAGTTCCTCAGCAAGGCCAGACACCTTAGTTCTAAAAATAAGTTTAAAAGAAACGCCTTTTAAATCCAACAAGCCCGGGTTAAATATGAGATGAATAAATAAAGATTTGTCTGTCTTTTTTAACTGGCCCAGACACTGATTAACCCCAGAGCGGTGGTTGAAAGGTGGACAAAAAAGACTATATTATTAAAGTGTTTCAATGGGGACAGATGACAGTTACTGGTCAGACCGGTGTCGCAAAGCCACGTTTTGATTGCCTTAAACCGTGAATGTCATTTCCTTCTGAGTCACAAAGTATTCTTTCGTCCATAACTGGTTCAAATGCGGTGATAAAGTAGGTCATCATTTGGATGATGTGCACAAAAGTGCAACTACAATCGCCCGTAAGCCTATGACTGAAGGGTAAAGAAAATATATGTAGATGTTCTGCTTTGTCTCATACCTGCTTTGTAAACCATGTTGAGATTATGGTCTGCAACTCTGCTCTCCCTGATTATAATTCTTGCTCACCTATCTCTGTTCTGCAACTGCCATATCACCAAGACAACAGAAGAGGAACACTGAGACTCACTGAGACCCCCCCAGTGTGTGTGTGTGTGTGTGTGTGTGTGTGTGTGTGTGTGTGTGTGTGTGTGTGTGTGTGTGTGTGTGTGTGTGTGTGTGTGTGTGTGTGTGTGTGTGTGTGTGTGTGTGTGTGTGTGTGTGTGTGTGTGTGTGCGCGTGTGTGTGTTGCAGGGGGTATGTGTGTGTGTCTGTTGGGTGTGGGGGGGACTGTGAAGGACGTTAACCATCCCTTTTCCTACCCTATTTCAACAAAGATACAATTATGCACGGATCAGCTTCCGAAATGAAACAAGGACTTGTAAATCCTGACTCGAGTGTTGCGGATAATACAGCAGCCCTGACATTGAGGCGTCTTGTGAGATAAAATGGCCTCCATTGTAGGTGTTGTTTCTCATCCCCCCCCATTTGTTCTGTATCAGTCTTTCGGGGTCACACAGAACGTGTACACTTGTGTGTTTCATGCGTGTCGCTTGGTGGACGCAAGCGCCAAACGTATCTATGTTTCATACATACGGGTCATATGTAGCCCACCACAGTCTCTTTCTCTGCACGTTGATGCTGTTTTAGTGTGTTTTTCCTTGTATTGCTCTGCATCTTCAGGGACATGCGTTGGAGGGGGGGGAGGGGGGGTGGGTCATGTCTGAACGGAATGGGAGTTTTGCATGTTTCTCCCCACCCCCCCCCCGTGTTTGCGTGACTTCCTTGTTGCCCCCCCAGAGACATGTTGTTGACATGTTTAGTCGCTGTTTCTCCCCACAAGATGTGATTGATGACCGTATGCAAAAGAAATACTATGCAAGGCATGGCTGGAAGGGGGGGTGGATGGGTGAAGGAGGAATGGATGGATGGATAAATGAATGGATGAGGGATGGTGAAGGGATGATAGAGGGATGGATAAATGAATGGATGAGGGATGGATGGATTGATGGATGAATGAATGGATGATGGATGAGATGGATTGATGGATGAATGAATGGATGATGGATGGAGGAATGATGGATGAGGGATGGATGGATGGATGGATGGTGAAGGGATGGAAGATGGATAAATGAATGGATGAGGGATGGATGGATGATGGTGAAGGGGTGATGGAGGGATGGATAAATGAATGGATGAGGGATGGATGGATGATGGTGAGGGATTGATGATGGAGGGATGGAAGATGGAGGGGTTGATGATGGATGAGGGATAGAAGGATGGATGGATGATGGAGGGATGAATGAAGGAGGGAGAGGGGATGGATGGAGGACGGATGAGAGATGGATGATGGATGGTTGAATGATGGATGGACGATGGAGGGCTGAATGAATGGACGAGGGAGGGATGGATGATGGATGAATGGATGATGGATGGATGGATGGATGATGGATGGATGGATGATGGATGGATGGATGGATGGATGGATGGTGGATGATGGAGGGAGAGGAGGGCGGGGTCCATTCACGGGTGGACAGATGGCGATAGGTAGACTGAAGGGAGGATGGGGCCGGCTGTGAACAGATGGGTCTTTCCGTGTCCTTCCTTGTTATGAGTTAAATCATCCTCACCTGTGTTAATTAGTTAATTGAGCGCACCTGTCCACTCTCCTACCTTCAAATGCCCAAATCACCACCTGGTCCACTTCCATCCCCCTCCCATATGGCCCTGCCACTCTGACGCCCCCCCCGCTCACCTCCAGTTCATTATTCATTATTTAGCAGACGCTCTATCCAAAGCCACCTGCTGTGATTCTTCTTTTTATGTTTGCAGCTGGTGGTTAGGGCTTCTTTTCTCAAGGATGCCTTACAGGTAGGCAGTAAGGCCACCTTCCCCGGAGTCAAACACCCTTCACCCGTTTTTGCTTGTTATCCTCCACTCGTGTCCTTTTTTATTTCACCCCATAACCTCTTTACATCGGGTGCCACTGGTTACCAGAGACACACGACGGGGAAGTTCTGCGTCCTTCGTTGTTATGACTTAAATCACCTTCCCCCGTGTTAATGAGTCAATTGAACACGCCTGTCCCACATCTGTCCTTCAAACGCCCCGAATCACCGGGGTGTCACGTTCAACCCTAGCCCCGCCTCCAACCCTAGCCCCGCCTCCAACCCTAGCCCCGCCCCTCCAACCCTAGCCCCGCCTCCAACCCTAGCCCCGCCCCCTCCCCCCTGCACACCCACTCTTCCTGAAGGTTCCGGGCGTCACACGTCAGTTATCGGCCAATCCCTTTCACATGCTTTTTCTTTATTTGTTTTATTAGACGGAGCACGGTGGGTTACCAGAGACGCGCGGACCCCCGTGTCGTCCCCCCACCCCCCCCTGGCAGCGCAGCCCGCTCTAATTGACATAATTACGGGGATTACGCCGACTTGCTTGGTCTCTGTCACTCCCGCCTTTCAACCCACACGGCCCGACACCGCCGGGGCGGCTTTGTGTTCGGCGCCTCCCGGGTCCCACGCCGCAGTCAACAGAGGACGACGAGAGATAAGAGGGGAGGAGTGGGGGAGAGGGGGAGGAGGAGGAGGAGGAGGAGGAGGAGGAGGAGGAGCGGACCCCCTGTTTCCGACAAGAGGGAATTAACCTGCCGCGGCCCAGAGTTGTACGCTATCGTCCTCAACGCAACCTGCTGTGTGTGTGTGTGTGTGTGTGTGTGTGTGTGTGTGTGTGTGTGTGTGTGTGTGTGTGTGTGTGTGTGTGTGTGTGTGTGTGTGTGTGTGTGTGTGTGTGTGTGTGTGGTTGGCATTGCCTACATTTTGGTCTTCACCTAAATTGTAATTGTTTTCGTTCAGTAATTGCGTGCTAGATCCAGTCTGCATCGTTGCACTGCTCTGTTCCAGAACACACACTCTGCTACACACACAAACTCAACTTCTGATATCTGGAGTGTGATTTGGATTGAGGTATTAATCTCCTGTGATAAGACATGTTTCTGCTGACTTTGTGACAGGTGGCCTATCAGTACATACTTTTCTCTTTGGTAGCAAGTTGTAAAAATGCTGGAATAATCTTTAGTCTTTAGGAACTGTCTTAACTGTCTGTCGGTCCAAACCGAAAAAGGTTTATTGGCCTCGAAAATAAACATGTACATTGCCAAAGCACTTAAGAAAATCAAACGGATTTGGTTGACAAAATCCAAGAGATTTTTCAAACTATAAAAAGTGAATCTTACATAATTTTCTATCCATCTTAAAATAAGTTGTCCATCTGTTTTTTCTGGTGTGAAGTTGTCTTTTACAAACATGGAGCACTCTCCGGGTCTGTCTGTCTGTCTGTCTGTCTTTCTGTTTGTCTGTTTTTTCAGTTGATAGTTGTATTTCTCTCTCTGTCCGATTGTCATGGTTGACCCGTTGGGCTGAAAGGCATCACTCAGCTCCTGGTCATTGCAACATTAGACACAAAGACACCATGACTCATCATAAATTGACACTGTTACACACAGATGCTACATTTCATATAACACACTGAACTGACAACACACACACACACACACACACACACACACACACACACACACACACACACACACACACACACACACACACACACACACACACACACACACACACACAAATGCTGTCAGCTGCCATGGGATCAAACACCGACGCAGACAGACAAAAACACACACAGACGCGCACACACACAAACACACAGATAGACAAAAACACACACTCACACACACACACACACAGGCAATAATTAGAAAGCGCTGACATTCTGAAGGTGAAGACTGGTCTTTAACAACGGAGGTAAACAAGGTCCCAATAAAGGTTCCTCTCTCTCTCTCTCTCTCGCTCTCGCCTCTCTCTCTCTCTCTCTCTCTCTCTCGCTTCTCTCTCTCTCTCTCTCTCTCTCTCTCTCTCTCTCTCTCTCTCTCTCTCTCCCTCTCTCTCTCTCATGCGCTCTCTCTCGCTCTCCCCTGCTCTCCCTCGCCCTCTGCCTTACTCAGGTTACTACAGGTTCTGTGGAGGTCACCTGCTGGGACTGTGTGTGTGTTTGTCTTTCATGATTTGTGTGTGTGTGTGTGTGTGTGTGTGTGTGTGTGTGTGTTGTGTGTGTGTGTGTGTGTGTGTGTGTGTGTGTGTGTGTGTGTGTGTGTGTGTGTGTGTGTGTGTGTGTGTGTGTGTGTGTGTGTGCTTTGCCCTCTATTGTAGGCTGTGTTGGTTAACAGCTCTGACAGTTGTAGCTTGCAGCTAAACTCTGCTGAGGAGACTGCGAATTCGAGAGAGCTTTTCCTTCCATCGTTTTTCCAACTAAAGCTTAGTTTCAGAAACCAAACAGAAAAACCTAGCAGGGGTTCAATAAAGTTATGTATTCAAAGCTACACGATAGAATACCTTTTATGTGTTTGATCTGGGAACCAATGGTTTCAGCCAGCTGAGGTTCATAATACATCAAATCATATTTTACATTATACATCAAGACTCAATTCATGTTTATAGTCAACTTGAATCAATTATAATAAATAATAATAACTTATTCAAATGTATACCATTTGATGGACACCTTAATCCAAAGCACAGTCTTACAACACCCTCAGTGTGTACACTTTTTAGCTTGAGGGAATCAAACCGTGTAACTCTGGCTCTGATCCAAAACTGATACCAGTACAGCCCTTTACCCTGAGGCTTCATCGTAGGACAAACACAAGCTGAGCTCTGAACACTCCTCTTTAGTATGTGCTCGTTTCATGTACCGGTGCTCGTTTCATGTACCGGGGTGCTGGAAACAGACTAAACTAGTGAAGATAAGTCTAGTAAATAGTACATGAAAGGAGCAGACCCAGACTGTCCTAATAGGAGAGCACTGTGAAAATGATCCATATGATAGTAACAGTTTGTTTATCTAATCATTTATTTGGCACCTCCAACTTAGCATGTTCTGGACCCGAACTTGACTGTTTACTAGCATGCTATGTTGCTACGGGTCTACACGTTAGCGACTTGGTTTCCTGTACATTAATCTGTATGTTTCTATTTATTGTGCAGCCAGGGAAATACAATCCGCTTTACAGTCGCCTTTGGTGGCATGTGTGACTCAGATGAGCTGAATATCAGCCGTTTCTTAGGTTCCAGATGGTAGCACATGGGAAATATATGAAGACATCGACCTAATTGAAAGGCCTTCGAGGATTGCCATGCATGCACAGACCTATGGTGTTCAGACCTGCAGTCACCTTGGACTCTGGGTGTGTGAGGGTTGCCAGGTGATCAGTGTGTCTTGAGAGATCTCAATGCAGTCTAGACACACTTTCTGTTTTTTTCTCTCTGTATCTTGTGTCACTCAAGCACTCTCCCCCTCCTCTCTCCCCCTCTCTCTCTTGCACTCGCTGTCACTCGCTCTGTCTCTGTTCCTCTCTCTCTCTCTCTCTCTCTCTCTCTCTCTCTCTCTCTCTCTCTCTCTCTCTCTCTCTCTCTCTCTCTCTCTCTCTCTCTCTCTCTCTCTCTCTCTCTCTCTCTCTCTCTCTCTCTCTCTCTCTCTCTCTCTCTCTCTCTCTATCCCCACTCTGTCTCTTTCTACAGTTGTTTTCTTTATCTCCATATGTTCCTCTCTCCATTTCTCTCCCTCTGTCACTCTCTGTCTTCCTCTCTCTCTCTCTCTCTCTCTCTCTCTCTCTCTCTCTCTCTCTCTCTCTCTCTCTCTCTCTCTCTCTCTCTCTCTCTCTCTCTCTCTCTCTCTCTCTCTCTCTCTCTCTCTCTCTCTCTCTCTCTCTCTCTATCCCCACTCTGTCTCTTTCTACAGTTGTTTTCTTTATCTCCATATGTTCCTCTCTCCATTTCTCTCCCTCTGTCACTCTCTGTCTTCCTCTCTCTCTTTCTCTCTCTCTCTCTCTCTCCTCTCGTCTCTTTCTACAGTTGCTTTCTTTATCTCCATATGTTCCTCTCTCCATTTCTCTCCCTCTGTCACTCTCTGTCTTCCTCTCTCTCTTTCTCTCTCTCTCTCTCTCTCTCTCTCTCTTGCTCCAGATCCTTGTTTTGTAAATGTGTATGACCCCATGAATGCTTTTCCTCCCCTTTCCCTCTTTCTTTTACTAATTCATCTCCTCCCATGTCTTTCGAAGTGCCCCTCTCCTTCTATCTCTCTCTCCCTCCCTCTCTGTCTCTCTCTCTAACCCTACTATTGACTCTCTCTCTCTCTCTCTCTCTCTCTCTCTCTCTCTCTTCTCTCTTCTCTCTTCTCTCTCTCTCAGACAACAAAACCCACCATTATGGACCACAGACTGCCATAATGGCTCAACCCATTTGCTTGTTTGACCTATATCTATGTGAATGGCAGCTGGTAACTCTGCTAGACTACCACCATTGTTTGTGTGTGTGTGTGTGTGTGTGTGTGTGTGTGTGTGTGTGTGTGTGTGTGTGTGTGTGTGTGTGTGTGTGTGTGTGTGTGTGTGTGTGTGTGTGTGTGTGTGTGTGTGTGTGCGCGCGCGTGTGCGTGCGCACGCGCGTGTGTGTCCGCGTGTGTCCATGAGTGCATGTGCACATCTGTCTACTTGCAAGGCAGGACTTAGACTATGCATTTATGCATGTATTTGTAGCAGGATCCAAATCCTATTTAGTGCATGTGAATGCTTCCATAGGTGTGCACGTACCTATGTGTAATTGTGTGTTTGTGTGTGTCTGTGCTTGCGTCGTTCTGGTTAGCATTTCCGTCACATGAATGATTTAGCCCCACATTGGCAGCCAGGGTTAGAGCTCAGCATTTCTTAGCTCACATCCGAGCGCACATAGCACCGTAGACGCGCAGAACCCTAGCATGAATTGCACTCACGCTGTCTTGGTCATGCTATGTCCTAGCGCTTGGCTAGCTAGCTAAACTAATATCTGGAAGGTACCACTGAGATGGCAGGTTTGTATGTGATCTGTATTAGTCTACATACCAACCCCTGCCTATGGTTATCTACCAGCACTAACTGGTTAATAGCTCATCTCATTAATCACATACAGAGTGTCCTAATTGTTTTACTCCATCTCTTACCCTCTCTTGGCCTTGTCCTCTGTTTCTCTCTCGCTCTCTCTCTTGCTCTCTCCCTCTCACTCTCTCTTGCTCACGACGTTTGTCTCGCTTTGTAACTCAAACTCCATACCTCTCTCATTCTCCTCTCTCTCACCCCTGCCGTCCCCTCCCTGCTCTCTATCTCTAGCTCACCCTGTCTCTCGCTCACTCACTCCCTCTCCCTCCCCCCACCCTCGGGTGCCAGTGTGAGTCATCCTCATCGAAGGACAGCGCCGCATGTCGCTGACATTCCCAACCGGAGGTCAAAGTGTGCGCCACCGACACCCCGCGCCATTCGTCATCTGCCGTCACATGACAAAAAATAAAGTTAAACACAGACACACAGAGAGAGAGAGAGAGAGAGAGAGAGAGAGAGAGAGAGAGAGAGAGAGAGAGAGAGAGAGAGAGAGAGAGAGAGAGAGAGAGTAGAGAGAGAGAAGAGAGAGAGACAGAGACGAGAGAGAGAGAGAGAGAGAGAGAGAGAGAGAGAGAGAGAGAGAGAGAGAGAGATTCTAAATGTGTGTATGTGAGCTTCTCAGTGTGCATGCAGAGACTTGTTGTTGCCAGGACAGGGCCTGGCGGTGACTGAGTCCACCCTGCTAATAGAACACACTCCTCAGTATCACACCACAGACATCTGGTTGACATACGCATAGCAGGGGAAAAAAAGCGATGCTAAGCTACTCTAAGCTACGTCCACTATTCCAAGTCTGTGTATACGGCATTAGCAACTTTTTTTTGTGTGTTGTCTCAAAGCGGGTGCTGCTGGTATTTTTAGATCTCTGGTTCAGCACTCAGAATTAATAACATCGTGGACATGCAGCGACAAGTATGCTTTAAACTCCACTTAACAAACACTTGAGAAGAGTTTTAAAAAATGTGTTGTGTTGTTGTGTACATGCTGTGTGTGTGTGTGTGTGTGTGTGTGTGTGTGTGTGTGTGTGTGTGTGTGTGTGTGTGTGTGTGTGTGTGTGTGTGGTGTGTGTGTGTGTGTGTGTGTGTGTGTTGTGTGTGTGTGTGTGTGTGTGTGTGTGTGTGTGTGTGTGTGTGTGTGTGTGTGTGTGTGTGTGTGTGAATGTTGTGCATGTGTGTCTTTGTGTTGTTGTATGATCGTTACGTGAGTGTGTTGCATAAATTTTGTGTGTGTGTGTGTGTGAATGTTGTGCATGTGTATCTGTGTTGTATAAATGTTTTGTGTGTGTGTGTGTGTGTGTGTGTGAATGTTGTGCCATGTTGTATCTGTGTTTGTATAAATGTTTTGCATGTGTCTGTGCGTGGTCATTGTGCATGTGTGTCTGTGTGTGTTTGTTGTGCACGTGTGTCTGTGTGTGGTGGTTGTGCATGTGTCTGTGTGTGGTTGTTGTGCACGTGTGTCTGTGTGTGGTGGTTGTTCATTTGTCTGTGTGTGGTTGTTGTGCACGTGAGTCTGTATGTTGCATGATTCTTGTCTACGTCTGTTTCACTTGTCATTTAGTTTGATGTTTTCAATTTAGTTGACTCAAGCACACTTTAAACCTCCCTTATCGAGCGTCAGATAAGAGCATTGTGATTGTGGATGTGTGTTATTGTATAAATGGCTTGTTCTTGTTAAAGGTCGCCTTGTGGAGGTTTCAAGAGTCCAAACAACTTGAAATGGCACAGTATTTTAGTTTTAATTTCTAACCTCTGATCCAGAGTTGTAAAAAACATTTCTTTCTGAACCAGGGTTAAGTGCTCTAAAATAATTTGCAAAAATAAAGCTTGGTGCAAATAGAGCTTCCCTAAAATGATACCTAGCGCATTTGCTAAAATAGTGTACAAATATCATCTTTGTTTTAAATATAGGTTTGCTCACCAATCTATTCATAACATGCAAATACGCACAAATATGCACCAGAAAAAGCATCAAGTAGAGTAAACAGTCTAAAATACCGGTAGAATATAGGCCGACATTTTGGGGGGGGTGTCGGGATTGGTCAATCGAGACCTTGAAATGGAACCACCCAGGTTGGCCAGCCTGCACAAAGGATAGAAAAGAAAATGACAGGTTGATTAATGTGATATTATCAGGGTAGTGTTATGCCACGTCGCCATTAAACTGTTCCCCAGTATACGCCATTACTTAAACACGCTTCCCTGCTTGGCATATAGGCCTGCTCTTATACTTTTCCAACCATGCAAATACACACTTTCTCCTTTAATTCACGGTCTGGCAGCCTGGGATAGAAACTTCCTGAAAGGAGAGACCCTAACCTAGTATTGGTTTCATGATATGAACGTTATTATTATTTAAGAGATGTCGCTAACTGGTTAAAGAGTCATTTGTTTGAACGCTTGAACGCTAGTCAGCCTCTGGTGGTTTTTTTGACGGTTGTGTGTTGAAGGCACTGGCTGGAACTAGTTTTGTGGTTTCCATGGAACCCGAAACCACTTTGATTGGTAAACTCGGAAGAGCGCCTTACTGATTAGGAAAACCTTACAGCAAGTGTAGCATACTTGCTAGCTGCCTATTTGTACTTTTTTTCAATTTAGTCATTGAACAGAGGCTTTTATCCAAAGCGCCTCACAACGCACTGAGAAGGTTATTAAAGGTGCGGTGTGTAGATTTGAGTGGCATCTAGCAATACCACGCGGCAGAATTGGAATATAATATTCATAATTAGGTTTATTTTAGTGTATAATTCCATGAAAATTTGATTCTCTTTGTTCCGTTACCTAAGATGATGTTACATTATACAGTATCTACAGAGGAAGCAGGTCCTCTTCAAATGAGCCCGCCATGTAACACGTCAAACAAATGGGTCTAGAAATGACACGCTTTTACGTTGTAATCATAGTTATCTGACTCGTAAGCTATGACCGATAGTTTTACAGACTAAATAATAAATTGAATTTATAAAGCGTTCATTAAATTCAGTTGGTCGCATTCTGCAACCCTGCTAGATAATAATGACAATAATAATAATTCATTTTATTTATAGGCGCCTTTTAGAGCACCCAAGGTCACCTTACAAGGCAGAGTTAAAAAGAAGTACAACAATAATAAAAGAAAAAGACCACATTTACATTAATGAGATGAAGCAGGTGACAACAATGAGACGGAGTATGCCAGTTTAAAAATATCTGTTTTGAGATGGGACTTGAAAGTGGACTGCTTCGACGCAGTCATGAACCTGGTTTGGTTCTGCGTCGGGTTTACCTTAGCGGACCAATCACAGCCCTTGCTGCTGCGTCGCTTCGAAGCAAGGCAAACATTTTTGGGAGGCGCCAACAGGCCCATGCGATGGAGGCAAGGAAGGTCCGGAAGAACGTAATGGGTCCGTAAACCCCCTTGCATGTATCGACCTGGAACCATAACAGAGCCATAAGATTGCGGGTGGATGTGTTAGCGTGAAGGAGTTCAGATGTGTACAGAGGAGCGCTGTTGTGGAGGGGCCTTAAAAGTGAGGGGGGGCAGAATCTTGAAGTGAATGCGATGTTTGACCTGGAGCCAGTGAGGCTGCTGGAGGACAGGAGTGATGTGATTCATGGAGAGGGTTCTGGTGATGAGTTCTGGACCAGTTGAAGTTTACCGATGGACTTGAGAGGGAGACCAAAGAGAAGGGAGTTACATTAATCGATGCATCATGTTACCAGGGTGCGAACAGCTGTACCATGGGGTTTGAGGGATGGGCGGAGGCAGTTGATGTTGCGTAAATGGTTAATAGGCAGACCTGGTGATGTTATTGATGTGAGCTTGGAATGATAGTGTGCTGTCAAGGATGACACCCCGACTCTTATCCTGAGGATAGGGGGAGACTGAGGTGTTATCGATGGCAAAGGAAAAAACTGTCTGGTTGTGTCAAGGTGGATTTTGGGCTAGTGAGGAGAACCTTGGTTTTATTGCTGTTAAGTTTAATAAAGTTGCAGGAGAACCACGATTTGATTCCCTCTAGCTAATCGGAGAGGGAGGTGGGCGGGAGGGTGAATTTGGGCTTGGTGGATAGGTAGAGCTAGGTGTCATCCGCATAGCAGTGAAAATGGATGTTAAACTTACTTAAAATATGGCCGAGAGGAAGTAGAGAAATTATGAACAAAAGGGGGCCTTGGACAGAACCCTGGGGAACACCGGTGGTGCCTGGAAGTGACTGGGATTTGAAAATTTTGAGTTGATGCCAGTGAATCCCACAC
>OLKM01001287.1:123691-150179 GCA_900291075.1 Melanogrammus aeglefinus | reverse complement strand
CAAGATCTTTGTTATGGCTTGGTACTCTGAAGATGAAGCAGAGACACTGACATTCATTAAAATATGTAAGACAGTGAGTCTTATCCGCGTTGGTCCTTCCAACGCAAATACTACTGTCATTGCTAATCACAACGCATACAAGATCATATCTGCAACATAAAGTACACCCACCACCTGTCTATCAAAGAACAAATTAAATGACGCAAAAGATACTTGACCTATTTCACGAACACGAATCTGATTGAACTGTCTTTTAAAGGATGATCCAGCAAGGACAAATCGACCAGACAAGCACGCATGTGTTGACGCAAGAGAAGAGACACCATTCTTTCGCAGGTCGTCCGCATGCAACATTAACATACTCTGGCCTTGTTGACATCTGCAATGTCGAAATCTGATCATTAGATAATATTTACATTTGTCTTTAAACTGTCACAGTCGGAAGTGCTCCAAAAATAACGCTTCTATAATAATGTATAGCCTCTTCTGAGTGAAGTGAATGCTGACTGCTTACAAGCAATCACAATGCATTGAAATTATTCTCAGATTTGCTGTGCATTTATGTTTATTTCGTGCACTTATTTTTAACTGATACACAACTGACATCTGGAAGCTTTTTTTTAAACCTGTGCAATTTTTTTGCTCCAACACAAAATTAGATACGACAGTATTTTTGCTCATTATCGTCTTATTGCCCGGCTCCGTCAATTGATAAGTTAATTGTTTCCCTATTTAAGTAGTATAGTTATGTATCTCATTCATTCCATTGAAAAGGTTGGGATTAGAGCTCATGCGACCTCTATAGAGACAGGACAACATGACGAGGTTTTATATTGGACTATATGGTGATGGAATGTTACAATTTTATATCTCTGTCCTTTTGAGCCGTTTTTTTCAGACTAGTGTGAATGAATGTTGTGGCGGCAAATGCAACAGTAACACAGCTTTGGTGGTAACCAATCTAGGAAGCGATCGGCTACAAAGAGTATTCCATCAACATCAGGGAAGTGAACTTGAAAAAGGAGGCCTCTGGAAGAGTATTTGACCGATTGGAGGATCCGTTTGCCTCTGTTTTCAACAACGTAACCAGCCAGCAGGACTTGATGATTATGGACCGTTTCCATTTTGTAGAGTCAGAGGAAGTATGGTTGAGGGTTGAATACTGCTTGCTTTCTGTAAAGAAGAAGCGAGCAAAAAAGAGTCACTCTCTACCATACCCCAAATGTTTTCAGTATGTTCCTCTGATCAAAAGTCTGGAACAGTTGTTGCGCCATCACAAAAGTCCCTGGCAATGATAAGATGAGGCCACAGAAATACAGGAAGTGGCTATTTGTAGACATTACAGATTGGTGAATTCATTAAATCACAACCTCTGTATTATCTGCCAGGCCTCTGCCTTACAGATAATCCTTTACACTGATGACATTGAACTTTGTAACCCACTTGGGTCTCATGCTTCAAAGAATAAGTTGACAATGTTTTATTATACACTTGGAAACATTAATCCAAAATATAGATCAAAACTGGCTTCGATTCGTCTATCGCCATTATGCAAAGAGGAGCACACTCCTCAATGTGGAGTTGATGGAATTTTGGGAAGGCTGGCATGATGAGGACCTAGTAAGGCTATATGAAGCGTAGTGATAGAGTTAAAATATCGGGAATGGGGATGACACGAGAAAATAATATGGAGCAATATATTATATCGATATGCGGGGACACTTTTTAACTCAGCATGAGCTTTGCTGGTTTTTAAAGAGGTTGTTGGTTTTGCTTTTCAAGAAGATGGAGCAGTGTCGAATGACATAATTGAGGACATGCCAATTGTATTTTGGAGAGGATTACTTTAGAAGGAAGAACAATAAAAGAACAAGAGAGACATATGCGTCAGTGTAGTGATATTGAGAATTGCCAATAACAGAGTCTCTTTAGAAACAGTTTAAAAACTACATTTGGGATCAATAGAAGGAGTAAATTGGTAGAATTCCCGCTTTTAAACTTGATCCAACAAACACCCCAGACATCATGCACGTAATACTGGAAGGCATTGCCCATTAGAAATAAAAGTGTGGTGATGAAACACTTAGTACTTTTTAGGACAACTTGACTTGATGTTTTCAATAGTGCATTACTTGCATTTCCCTACTCTCCACATGATGTCAGAGACAAAACCAAGCCTTATAAAATACAGTACATTAGCATCCAGTGACAATAAATTAAAGCAGTCCTCAGGCCAAATGCTTGTTCTACCTTAAATATCTGCCATTTCTGATAGAGATGCAGTTAAAGCAAGTTACTCACACACACTCATTTCTATGAACCTGATAGATAAGTTCAAATATTGTTTGCTTCCTGTGTATTTGTCGACAGACTATCAACAAATTGAAATATCACTTAATTGAACAGCACCTAAAACATATGAAGAACCTTTTCCCAGATAACAACATCACTCCAAAGCAACATTATTTGATCCATGTGCCATCTCAGATTAAGCTACTGGGACCACTGATTCGTCTCATATGTGCATGAGATTTGAATCAAAGCATTGCTTTTTCTCAAACAGTGGGTCTCAAAACTCAATTTTAAAAAATGTTTGCAAATCCTTAATAAAGCATAATCAAATGTATGAATGCCGTGTCAGAAATGTAAGTAGTTCTGAACACCCCATTTTTTCAAATGATTGTACATTAGGACCCATATCAGAAATAAGAAACATGTCATACTTAAAAGAGAAAACCAGAGCCTTCCTTGGAAATGATGAGGTTAACCATGCTGTTTCTGTAAAATGGATTAATCTAAATGGCAACAAATATATACGGGAAAAGTCATTATTTGTGAGTGATGTTAATTCTGATCTTCCAGAATTTGGACTTTTAAGAAATATCTATGTGATTAATTCATCATTGTATTGTTTTGAGTTCATGCCGTACAATACCATTTGTTATGATAGAGATTATATGGCATATCAAATAGAGATCCCAAACTTGGCACAAGCAACTGAACTGGTATCTGTCGATAACCTTGTAGATTTCACTCCGTATTACAGCTTTACTCACAAGGATATGGTCTATGTCCCAATGAAATATTACCTCGGGGATGTGATTGGGCTACACAAAGCCTCATCTGATGTATTGTAAAAGGCACACTGTTATTCTGGTTATTACAACAGCTCGTAGCTCATAAGAATATACATGGAAATTTGGCAAAAAGTTATAGAAATGTTTATGGAAAGTTTTGAAGATATATTTGGTAGAGAAGGTAGTGGGCAACACAGAACTGTTTTATATCTTTTTCCCAATCTATCAACGGTCATGTTAAACTGTATTTTCATGTTTGTCATGTAAATGAAATAAATTGCTGTCATTTCTTAAGATTCTTAAATTGAGAAGTTGTGCGTGTGGTCTCAATCTTAAAATAAAGGAAGATAATCTTGTTCCTTTGCTGGGATAATTAAGCTAAAATATGCCCACACCTTGTTACTAGTTAAATCGAGCTTGATATTAGTTGGTAAAATCTTATTAAGAAAAAGTTCGATATATTTTCTCAAAATAAGAAAAATGTTTCTTATGTGAAATATGCTTGTCAAGATTTTTCTTCTTTTAAGACTTAAAATAAGACACATTTTCTCGAAATAAGACTTTTTTTACTTTCTTAAAAATCAGTTTTTGCAGTGTACCACTAATGAAGTAATATAGTCGTAGTGGGTAAAGGTCAGGCTTAGCCATAAACCACTACCCCTAACTCCCATGCAAGGGGTAGTTCGCCTATTAGTATGATATGTACCAACAGTAGAAGTAGAATGTTGAGTAGTTTAATTAGCATTATAGTCCCAAAGGCCGATTAGTCTGATAAGTAGCATGACACATGCTAGCATTGGTGTGATAGGCTCTCCCCTGTGTCTTTAAGAAACATGTTAAAATGATAACATATATTATCATTTCAATTCGACGTAATCACTTTAAATAACGAGAAGTAGAAGGAAGAGGGATAGATAAAAACTTCAGATAAGACAGTATTGTGTTTGCATTGTCACGCAAACACCACATTGGAAACAACACGTTACACTGCATTAACACCTCACACAGTGAGTGTACGCATCATACCACAGAATAAGGGAACCAAATACAGACGCTTGCTCCCCCCCACCCCACAAGGAATGCCAATATAAGGCTGCCTGTGTGGGGTCTGTCTCCATCTCCACCAGTCAAGGTTCCAGTTTCCAGCTTCAAATCAAGAGCTCAAATCGGTATCCTGAAAGGTAAAATCACTTCTCTATCTTTATTAGAAACATTAGAAACAGTGTATTAACCTTTCGCTTTCACTTAATTACTTTAAATAACAGAAAATAGTTAAGTGACTGTGTTGTGTGTTTTTAGGATGAAGGTATATTGTTCTACTTGTTGTCGTGCTGCTTCTGGCCATGATGGTTCAGATGCCAGCTGAGCTTTTATTCATCACCTCATCGGATGGATCGGCCATGGTAAGTTGGACATGTATAGGTCCAACACCTGTTCATTGGTGTGAAAGTATTTTACTGTTAAACGTCATTTAAATCATGTAATCATATCAACTTTATATTTCAGGTGTGAGGGCCATCCATAAGTAAGGCTACTATTTTAAACATTATTCACATTATGGCTTGTGGTGATACTTCAGTCTAACTGCGACTGCTATCATTCAAGTCAAGTCCATATTGCATGCATCTATACAACAGGATTCACACTAATATCAACTCTACTGCTACATCATAATCTCTCTTCTTCACACCCACAGTGCCATCCATGGAGAAAATGCTGAGGAATATGTTATGGTCGAGTAGTCCTCCACCAACAGCAGCGGAAAACACTCGAAGAGCCGTTGCTGCCCATGCCGAACAAGAAGAACAAGCATGCTAACCTTGCAGTTAGCATGTTCCAACCTGATTGTAACATCTCCCATGTTGGTGATAAATAAATCGGCAATATAAATGTAGCCTACAATTCTCTTGTGTGTTTTTTACAGGAAAAACTGGGGGGAAAATTATAGAATAAAATAGAAGTATTATTATCAGACCTGCATTGTTATGATAGACAGTTGTATATAGTAAGTATAATAAGTATTTTAAGTAGTAGAAGTAGTATTCGTACACTCCAGTATCAGTACAGTGCATATTAAAATTGAAGAAAGAATTTCATGAGGTACATGTTGATTCACAAATATGATAACTACACCCTTGGCAACAGAAAATACTATTACCTCAATAACAATTGTTCAATAAAGGTTAATTAATGTACCCTTATTGTAAAGTGTTCTGGGGAAACTTCTCACGGGAGATAGACGGAGAGAGAAGGAGAAGGAAGAGGGATAGATAGAGCCGGGTGCGGAGCCTTCAGATAAGACAGTACCGTGTTTGCATTGTCACGCAAACACCACATTGGAAACAACCGTTAGGCTGCATGTAATGTGTAACACCTCATGTAGTGTTGCATCATACCACACAATAAGGGGAACCAAAGACGGACGACTGCTCCCCGAAGGAATGATAAGGAATGCCAATATAAGGGTGTCTGTCTCCATCTCCAGTCAAAAGTTTTTTCAGCTTTCAGAGTTGAAATCGGAATCAGAAACGTAAAAACAATTCTATCCCCTCTGTCTTATTATAGAAACTTTTACTTCATTACTTTGAATAACAGAAAATTATACTTTTCGCGATGTTGTCCAAAACAACAAGAGACCTGATTGAGTGACTGGTTGTGTTTTTTTAGGATGAGGTGTAGAGCCGTTGTTCCACATACCGAACAAGAAAGAATGAAGAACTAGCATGCTAACCTTGCAGTTAGCATTTTGCAAGTCGATTGTAAAATCTCACATGTTGGTGATGAATAAATCAGAATTATAAATGATGCCTAAACCTTTTTTTGTGTTTTTATTGGAATAACTGGGAGGAACATTGCCATTTGCTCTGAAGAAGCCATTTTGAATCTCTTCACTAAAGGGTTCAAATGATGTTATCAAATGCAATAGACAAAGGTATTAGTCAAAATTTCATCGAAGTTGTGGAGTTCTTAAACTTAAGAAAATGTTCATCTCATTCAAATCTTATTTGATACCATACAGCATAACATAAATATGTACAACCAAGGTCAATTAAACGAGCATTGAACTATAGACAATGCTAACAATGATCTAAGTTTATAAATGTAAAAATAATTGTATTGTAAAGTGGTTTAATATTTCAGTAATAATTCAATAATTAGGATTGTTCAATTTACAAAAAAACAACAAATTGGAATGTTGAATTGAATGTTATAGCATGATATGAAATCATCTCATCTAAAGGTAGACTATTCTCGCACTGTGTACCACTGGAACACATTTTTGCTGACAACCTACAATGGCGGTTTGGTCCAGAACCTGATAGTAACAAAAGCGTGGACGCATGACAATTAAACCAATTATGAGACTGTCAAAGAGCTGTGCAGCAGACGGAGCTCGCTTTGACAGCCAAACAACAGCAATGTTAATAAATGGAACAATAGCCAAGTTAACATGGTTAAAATTGTCCTTTTTGTAGTGGTGCACCATGACAAATCCCTTGTTTGTTAACCGATTGTGTGTTAACAATACTAGGCTGATAAATAGATTATTATTCATATTGGGCTATCATAGTTTAAGAGGGAGTCTGTGCTATTTTTCATCTCATTAGAAGGTATTCCTAGCTATTGCAGTTATGACAGTTGGAAAGCACTACAATGAACTCCAAGGCAGTGTGTGTGTGTGTGTGTGTGTGTGTGTGTGTGTGTGTGTGTGTGTGTGTGTGTGTGTGTGTGTGTGTGTGTGTGTGTGTGTGTGTGTGTGTGTGTGTGTGTGTGTGTGTGTGTGCGCGTACCTGCAATGGCCACGTGTGTGTCTTTTGGAATCCATCAACACATAAAGACATCCCTCAAGGCTCAAACAAATAGAGTTTCTCATATTGACAGAATGACTTATCTTCTTCCCAGAATTTCCCCCGCAAGCAGGGCAGGCAGACCAAAACGCACGGCCGTCTGCCGTGTTTGTGTGGCTGTTTCTACCGTAGGATGTCCAATTAGTTACAAAGCATTAACTTACCCTTCGAGGGATCGGTATCTTTCATTTTTTCCAGGCGCGGTAGGCTATTCTACTATTAATATTCAAACAAAATAACAGCATTTGATTGATGAAACAGAGTACTGTTTGAGCAGTTTTTCCCCAACATGTATGATAGCCACGAGACACATCAACATCCAACCATAAATTATTTCCTAAGTAGTAATACTATAATGTTATAATTTATTATTATTATTAATATTGGAAGAGAATAGGCATTTAAAATTGCAGAAGCTAATGTAAAAAAAAAAAAGGAAAAGAAGATTCAGGGGTCACACCAAGGGTAGAATTCCCCGTTGGTGGGTACTTTGGTGTAATGGTCACTGGTGTAGAAAACGGCCTTGGACTCCATGTAAATCTCAGAAGAAAGGTCGGAGATGGTAAATCACTTTGACGTAGTTCCCACTTTGTGCCGTTCCCCAGCTCCTGTGATCACAACAGCAAATGGTGCCTTGGAACCATATCTCAGCACTTGGCTGCTAACGGCTAGGAATTCCTTCCATCCTGATTTCCAGTGGCATGGCAGCAGTAACAGCACTTTGATTATTTAACCAATGATCAGTGACATCAAACTCCCAAAAGTGTTTTGCTTGTGTGTTTGTTTATGAGATATTTATTGAGTTAGATAAAAAGAGAGGAAATGTCCAATGGTCAAATATTTACTTTGGAAGAAAAAGCTTATTCACTCAGGATTCACACAAAAAAATAAAAATAAAAGTATATATCATACCAATAAATTAAAAATGGAACCTGTGTGTGTGTGTGTTTTGCACGTGAGCTAATTTCTCCATTTATTTCTCTGGCCTTAGTATTCTAACCCCAGATGTGTGCCCAAGTCCCAAAGGGGGGGAGAGGGGTTAGTGATTGGGTTGATGGCTTTCTCTCGACGTCAATTACAGGGACAGGGACAATTCAGGATAGTGTGGGGCCTGAAAAGTTACACCTTCACTCGCCACCAAGGAGGTAAAACACACACACTGGACCGAGCTTGCAAAGTTTGGCCAGGAAGATGGCGCACCACTTAAAGTTATTGATTGGAAATGCGATGTGGCTGGGGGGGGGGGATGAGGTGAGCTATGCGTACATTTCCTAAAGCGCTGTATGCGTGTGTGTTTGTGTGCGGCTGGGCTTGCATGTGGCAATGTATGTGTGTGTATGTGTTAGGGCCTGCATGCGTGAAGCAATGTGTGTGTGTGTGTGTGTGTGTGTGTGTGTGTGTGTGTGTGTGTGTGTGTGTGTGTGTGTGTGTGTTTGTATGAGGCTATGTTTGTGCGTATGAGGCTATGTGTGTGTGCATGTACCTGCGTGTATATGCATGTGTACGTTTATGTGTGTGTTTGTGTGTGTGTCTGTGTGGGTGTGTGTGTGTGTGTGCGTGTACCTGCATGTGTGTATGTTTATGTGTTTGTTTGTGTGTGTGTGTGTGTGTGTGTGTGTGTGTGTGTGTGTGTGTGTGTGTGTGTGTGTGTGTGTGTGTGTGTGTGTGTGTGTGTGTGTGTGTGTGTGTGTGTGTGTGTGTGTGCTGTGTGTGTGTGTGTGTGTGTGTGTGTGTGTGTGTGTGTGTGTGTGTGTGTGTGTGTGTGTGTGTGTGTGTGTGTGTGTGTGTGTGTATGCGTGTGCTTGGGTCACCCGTGTCATTGAAAGCAGTTGTTTACCCAGAGTTCAATTGCTGGCCCAAACACAAAAAGCCTTTTCCCAGACGGAGACGCGTGGTAAATAATAAAAGAGCTATGACTGAGGACACACACACAGATCAGTGTCAAGGTTAAAGATGGCTGTTGGTGTAATAGGAGTCCTTTTATCGATATGTTCCTAATACATTAGAGGATCTCAACAATCCATCTATAGAAAGAAATAGAGATGGGGAGAGAGAAGGATGAGAGAGGGAGGGGGATGGGAGAGAAAGAAAGAGGGAGAGAAGAGGAAAGAGAGAGATAGAGAAGTGGTGAAGAGAGCGAGAGAGCATGAGAGAGAGCGAGAGAGAGAGAGAAGAGAGAGAGAGAGAGCGAGAGAGAGAGAGAGAGAGAGAGGAAGAGAGAGAAGAGAGAGAGAGAGAGAGAGAGAGAGAGAGAGAGAGAGAGAGAGAGAGAGAGAGAGAGAGAGAAAAGAGAGAGCGGATGGAGGACATTGAATCACTGTGATGTGTAGCTTGTGAT
The DNA here is from genome assembly GCA_900291075.1 of Melanogrammus aeglefinus. Classification (NCBI taxonomy): domain Eukaryota; kingdom Metazoa; phylum Chordata; class Actinopteri; order Gadiformes; family Gadidae; genus Melanogrammus; species Melanogrammus aeglefinus. The sequence goes on along the minus strand of OLKM01001287.1, from coordinate 140,916 downwards.
GTCCGCATATCAAATGCGTGAGAGGTCTGTATGTCAGGTTGGCAGTTTGGTCAATAGGGTGTTGGCCCTGGCTAGAGAGTCGGGTGGACTTCCTTCTACTTCCTCAAGTGACAGGACATTCTCCCCACCTAACCCATTGAATATTTTTAGCAATTTCTGAATATCCCTGTGAGAGTTAAACACGCAGTGGTATAATATTTATACCACTTGAGAAGCAGAAGGGAAAGGAAAGCAAGTTTTAGTCTTATACCATATTTGACATTTTCATTTACTTTGATTTATTGACCCTCAGCTAGACTGTTTCGAGTGGCCTTCTCAATTCATAAGCATATCGGACGCATAAGGTATAAGAGAGGATGAAAGGAGTTGAATGAATTAATGCATGGATGGACATGGACTACAATGCATGGACATTGAAATAATAGAAATAGAGCTAAAACATTGACACTTGCATCTGTGTGTCCTTTTGTGTGTGTGTGTGTGTGTGTGTGTGTGTGTGTGTGTGTGTGTGTGTGTGTGTGTGTGTGTGTGTGTGTGTGTGTGTGTGTGTGTGTGTGTGTGTGTGTGTGTGTGTGTGTGTGATTATGAGTGTCTCTATGTTTGTGCCTTTGTGAGTGTTTATTTGTGTGTGTGTGTGTGTGTATGTGTGTGTGTGTGTGTGTGTGTGTGTGTGTGTGTGTGTGTGTGTGTGTGTGTGTGTGTGTGTGTGTATGTCGTGTGTGTGTGTGTGTGTGTGTGTGTATGTGTGTGTGTGTGTGTGTGTGTGTGTGTGTGTGTGTGTGTGTGTGTGTGTGTGTGTGTCTGTGTGCGTGTGTGTGTGGGTGCACACATGTTTTGTTTATGTGCGCAGCTGTACATGCATCTTGGTGTTAAATGCACCGATCAATACAGCGGATGTCACCAATCTTCCCACAAGATGGCTTGTGGACGTCGGTTGTGGACACAATCCCCTGAAGCAATTACAGGTTCTCTCTCCCTCCATGGAGCTCTCTCTCTCTTTCTCTCTCTTTCTCTCGCTCTCATGGGCTTTTTCTTTTACCTCTTGTTCATATCGAATGAGAAAGATAATGAAATGGACAGAACGTGGACAAACTACTCAAGACAAACAGGCTACAAGTTAATGTGTCCGCAAACAATTAATATTGGTTGAAATAAGTATATGAATATCTAAACATGTTAAAATATCTAAAAGGGTAACCTCAACACTCAAACCCAAATGCAGAAACAGCACCATCTCTGGTGAAACACACGCCATTACACTTCGAGTTTCTGATTTGCTTAAAGGTACAGTGTGTTCAGTAACAAATAGCGGTACAAACTTTAAAAAAATTGAATTTGAAATATAAGTATACGTTTTTTTTAGTTTGTGTATGATCCCATGAAAATAAGAATCGTTGGGTTTTCATTACGTTAGAATGAGTCCTTTATATCTTCCCACTCAGGGAGTGGGTCCTCTTCCCAGGAGGCCACCATGTTGCACCAATGCACCCTCATGTTTCTACGGTAGCCCAGAATGGACAAACGGCTCTAGAGAGAATGTATGCAAAAATATATTTTGGGCTAAGAGTTTGGTTTAGTTTGGTGTGTATTATCCCCATGGCTATAACCTATTTGTATCCTTTTACAGTATTGTACAATCGCTGTGTTGGACCGTTCTAACGAGCGATGTCTTATTTTAAAGGTGCCACACACCCTGGCGTTTCAAGTCACAGAAGCATAACCCTGTCTCGGACGATAGACAAAGTTATGTGTTGAAGTAGAGTAAAAGTGAGTGGAAAAAAAGGAAAAGTGAAAAGACTGAATCACGATGACAGAGGTCTTCACCGACCCATAAGCACTGGCCTTCTCCCAGTGAAGCCCAGTGCCGAGCCGTTCCTTAATGTGGCAACACGACTACAGCTGCTGGTTCCTCTGGCCCACTATACAACCGCCCTCCCCTTCACAGCTCTGATCCATGAGTACGCCTACTGCGAACATCCTGCCCTCCCCCTCCTCCCCCCCTTGTCTCTCAGAGCCCCCCCCCCCCCGCCTCCCCCTCCAAGAGAGACAAAGTTTCGCTCTGATCAGCAGATCTGAAGACCTTATCGCTTTACATAGAGCTGCACTGTAAGTACATTCAGGCGGGAATACAGACACCGCAGGCGCTCGCTCACACACACACACACACACACACACACACACACACACACACACACACACACACACACACACACACACACACACACACACACACACACACACACACATCACTGAAAATGTAGTCACACACACGCATCGGAAATACACACACACATGCACACACAAACACACACAGATGCATGTGGCCGGAGCAGATGTGCGTCTGGATCTGCTGCCTATCATCGTTGCATCGATTTTCTCTCTGGCGTGTCAGGCAGGCCGTCTTGTCAACAGACTCCTCGGTGCATTGGAAGATGAATTATTCACAGGACAGGTCTGCCTGAACCTGTAAATAAATACTTAACTAATATTGGCCCCTTGCAAAAACCACACACTCTTGTCTTACTGTATCACCGGTTGGGTAGGGTGGCTGGGGGGGGGGTGTGGTGTGTGTGTGTGTGTGTGTGTGTGTGTGTGTGTGTGTGTGTGTGTGTGTGTGTGTGTGTGTGTGTGTGTGTGTGTGTGTGTGTGTGTGTGTGTGTGTGTGTGTGTGTGTGTGTGTGTGTGTGTGTGTGTGTGTGTGTGTGTGTGTTGTGGTGATAAACACGAGAGAGAGAGAGGGGAAAGGGAGAGAGATGGAGTTTGGAAGGAATGCGGAGGGGAAACCAGCAAGAGATAAATGACACATTTGACTGTTAAATGCTCACACTATGAAGAAAATCCCATGGTTATCCAACCTTTAGGCAAACTAGGGCGCAACAAACACTGACATTGTTTCTTGGGCAACGGTGGCACCGGCTCCCCGAGACGGAGACGTTTGTCTTTTTATGGAAAGCGCCGGCACTAAATCTCAGTGCAGCCCACAGAGGGGCATTAATACCTGACCTACACCGCACACCCCTTGTTCCGTGTCTTGACGTACACACGGTCACCGGTGAAGGAGGTTAAACAGAGGTCTGGGTGGACATGCCTGTTTGTGTACGCGGAGTATGTCTCTCTGAGTCCTCCCGGGGGGGGTTTGGATAGTCGGACACGTTCCTGATCCGAGGGGGGTCTACTCCTGCCGTCCGCCCATCACATTATCACCTTTAGACGGAAGCAGAAATCAAATGAAAGTGGGTTTTGCTCTGGTCTACTCGCTACATCCGTCCGCCTGTCTGATCAGTTCTTCCCCTTGATCACTATCAATCATTAAAGTAACGTTCTCTTCCTCCCTCTGTGTGTCAACCTTCATAGAAATCCGACAATGAATCGCATTTATTTTGTTAAATGATGCACACAATGCACAAAAAACACACTAATCTCTGCATATATTTACACCTGTGTCACTGCACAAGTTGGGCAGGTACCAAGGCGTTTTAATTACAGTAACGTATTCTAGTGAGAAAAGATGGGCCCCTAGCCCCCCAGTGGCTCCTAATAACCATGTCCAATTCCCCTCTTTAACATCACTCATCCCCAAACCCCCCTAGCCCCCCCACCCCCGACCTTCCCCCCCTAGCTTCTCCCACACCCCCTGTCTCCCCCGTCTTCGCCAATTTCTCTCCCTTCTCATGGAGAATGAAGACAGAGTGCAAAGAGATAATTGAACACGAACACGAGAGTCACGAGCGGGCGGAATGAAGATGGATGACAGCTAGCCTTTTAGCTCCAGACATGTTAACACCTCTTGCAAGAGACTCCTGCTAGCTGAGGCGGGCTGAAGGGGGACATATGTTCAGGGTGGGGTGGGGGGGGGGGGGGAGTGAAGAGTCTGACCGACGGTGCGTTTGACAAGAGGACACGATTCTAAGGCATGTTTATTGAACCCGCTGTGTGGCTCTTTGAATTATTTGGACAAACTATTCAAAATATCTTCAGCGGGGGGTATAAATTTTGCCTTTTTTTTTTATCGGATTTCATATTTAAAAGTATATAAATGCATACTTAAATTGTGCCTCAAGCGTATGCAGTTCTAACGTATGAAGGTTTAAATTGATGGGCATATATGCCCGTGCACAACACACACACAAACACACACACACACACACACACACACACACACACACACACACACACACACACACACACACACACACACACACACACACACACACACACACACACACACGCACACACACACGCACACGCACACTCACACACAAACACATCCAGTATGAACAGTTGAGACATGGAGGAAGGACGAGGGTATTTCATGAATGGAAAGATACCTCAATATTTATAATGGACATGGGACATAGGATATTTAATAAGGCCTATTCATCACTCTGAGGGCAAGATGCAACAAAAAAAAACACCATGGTTTTAGGTTTGTCTGGCTTTCGTGTGTGTGTGTGTGTGTGTGTGTGTGTGTGTGTGTGTGTGTGTGTGTGTGTGTGTGTGTGTGTGTGTGTGTGTGTGTGTGTGTGTGTGTGTGTGTGTATGTGTGTGTGTGTGTGTGTGTGTGTGTGTGTGTGTGTGTGTGTGTGTGTGTGTGTGTGTGTGTGTGTGTGTGTGTGTGTGTGTGTGTGTGTGTGTCGGTGTGTCTGGCCTATGTGTGCGTGGGTCGGCGTGTGGAGCTAAACAATATTATGTAATCCAAAAACAGTTAATCTTGACACAAAATACTTGTTTCCTACTATTTTCATAATAACCGAGCAATGAGTGAACAACGAAAAAAAAAGACATGCGCAAAATACGGACATTTAAAAAACAACTCATACCAATCATTCATCATACAATACCAGCAATGCAGGAACACACTTTGGCTCGACAGCAGTTGTGACAGCTTTGCGGAACACAACAACGATCTCACGTCGGTGTGGGCCTGAGGTCCACACCAAAAGGGAGGTTCAATCGAGGACCGTTACAAAACACAGATGAATAATTGCAGAATGGACTCGCGGCCAACACGGGCAGCGGCGCTCCTTTAATACGACTCGCTCTGATTCATCCTGACAATCTCAGTCACATTTCCAGAATAAAACATCTCCAGCTGCTCCATGAGGAGGCATGTCCTCGCTCCACCCGCTCTCTCGCTCTCTCCCTCGCTCTCCCTTCCTGTCACTTTCTGTCTCCTGCTACGCCCACTCGGGCTCCATGAGGTTTGAGAGCCTGCGACGCCGCTATGAAGTGTTTATTAGATTAAAGCTAATCCCCCGGAGAGTAGGGGACAGCCTGTCATCTTCTACCTGATCACCAGGGGGGCCTGCTGGTCCCAACATGCCAGTGTGTGCACTCAGGCAGATGCAGCGTGTGCGCACATGGGGTGGTCGGACACACAACGACACATACATGGACAGTGGACACATGCACACGCAGGACTGATGCCCACACGGTTGCACGCCCACACACACACACAATCAGATACATGCACAATACACACAATCAGATTTAACCACAAACAAACACACAGAATCAGATACACACACACACACACACACACACACACACACACACACACACACACACACACACACACACACACACACACACACACACACACACACACACACACCCAAACACACACACACTTAGAATCAGATCACATGCACAATCCGATACACGGCACACACAGAGCAACACACACACACACACACACACACACACACACACACACACACACACATACACACACACACACACACACACACACACACACACACACACACACACACACACACACACACACACACAATCACAAATTCACAATCAGTGCTTTGCACACAGATTCACACACCCTTGCATATTCAGATGCACAAGCAAATGAAACACTAAACCATAACAAAACAGAACTCTGCTGCAGGGCGTGAAGCAGTGGCAGCAGTGATAGGGACACAAAGCTGCAGAGAATACGTCACGTTCTGTTCCCCCCTTGGTCTGTTGACCTCTGGAACCACCAACGATTCCTCCATCTTTTGGAATTGTTTGGGAGGTTTTTGACGCGATTTTCATTCAAAGTGCCAAAGTGAAAGTGACTCAGCAGGGGGTTGTGCCGGAGGAACCCACTGGAAGGACCCTCGACGGGCTGTCTGAGCGCCACCTACACGGGGCGGGACCCGATGTGTTGGGCTACGAGAGGACCACAGGTGATCCTCCCTTCTGTTAGCTCGTCTTAACAAACACATGCTGAACCAATTTCTAGACTTGTTTTTCAACACTGGTAAGATACGGTGTGTGTGGGGGGGGTGGAGATGATGAACTCAGCGACTGATCATTGCACAAGGAGAAAACACTTTTTCTTTATCTTTTGTAAAAAGTTGCAATCAAACTTTTTTGTGACTTTGTAGGGAGAAAACAACACACCACCGCTCTTCACCTCACCACTGTGCGTGTCTGTGCGTGTGTGTGTGTGTGCGTCTATTTTTGTAAATGTGCCAAAAGAAGTCGAAAATAAACTAGAGATGTATCTTTGCTGAAGTAAGAACATAGACACAAAAAAAATAACATGAAACAGGAGATGTAAGAATGTATTGCAATGTGTACCCAAAACCTAGTTGCAGTATTCAGATCATGTTCAGATCATCAGAATATCATAACTAATATTTTAACAAATAGTACTTATTATGCATACTGTATATTCGTTTAAGTAAAAATAATTATAATAATAATACCTGTGGCTTGACCCAATTTTAATGAATATTGAGCTGGGCAATTGTTGCACGTACAGAGCGAGCCCGTCTTCTGGACGTGAATAATGAGCAATTGAGTTTTGAGACGGTGTTATTATTACGTTCTCCTCCAGCCTAATGTTCTCTTTAAAGTTGATAGTGGTGCCCATACCTAATCATATGGGTGGGGAGAAAATCCACAGAATGTTCAGATCGATTAACAGTAGGCAAGTTATACGACAATTAGTGGTTCAAAGGGAATTACACCCAAAGGAAATTACCCTGTCATTAGTTGTTTGTTTTCCATGTGCACATAAATGCAATCCGGGGCTAATTAACTGCAGTTAAACAGAGTTGCCCTGGAGAGTTATTAGTTGTGTTAGTGTCTACCAATCAATGACCTAATTTTGCCATACGATCAGTACGTTTAATTGGTAATCCATTAAACAACTCATTATAACTTTATAAATATCCCATGGAATCTGTGCTCCTTAGTGTTTTATAGTGTGAAGGTAATTAAAATGAGCAACTCCTTCTCTAACTACCTTAGTCACACACACACAACCAAACCAACACACCCACACTCGCATACACACACACGCACACACACTCACCCACACACAGCCTCCTATTCCAACACAATCTTCACAGAAAAGCACTACTAGCAATGATGCAAAAAAAAAACACATCTAACAAAAGCATAACCTATAAACCATTTTTTATGATGCATTTTGTCTACATATGTTACTGTTATTTTCTTCACAAAAGAAGTTTCTAATAGAAAAGAAAATTGGGCTAACCTATATCCGGGGGAATTAACACTTCCGCAAGCCGCTGCAAACATCCCAGTGTCTGATTCTCTCAGAGTATCTAGTCTATTAAACTGCCAATGGCAGCATCAATCACCAAGACTGTGTGGTATGCTCATTCATAATGGAGTCATTTGAGTTAGTTTAGAACGATTTAACCATACAGTTTTCCTGTGCGTGGCGGACATTATAATCTGTTGTTTGAATTGCATTTACACTGGAAAGGGAAAAACAAACCTTTTCTTTACACCCATATGGTTACTCATTTGCACTGTGTTTTTGTTAACAAAAATGTAAATCACGTAATGTCGTATGAAAAAAACGCAAATGCATTCTGATCTAGACACATTCCCACATTCACCATATCTAAACTAAATCAAATTTATCGCAATATTTTTTAGAAATTTCTAAAAAGCTGAGCTTCGACTCTGAATAATAACCTTCCATCTGGCATAAGTGCACAACTAATACAATATATGATTAAATACATAAAAACTTGGAGGAATATGTTTTGATCCATCATGGGGGCCGTGCGTAGGCATCTTTCAGAGCCATAATGTCCTCCAGCCATGCGGAGACATGTCATGTGTCAGCCCATCAAGGGGAGAAGAGGACTGTCACAGGGAAGGAGGCGTCCGTCAGAACAGCAGCTGAGGACGCCGCAGTGACAAAACGACAAAACCCCAAAGACTAGGAAGAATTTAAATATTCAATATTGCTTTCAATATCGTTTTTGACGTTGAGGGAACGAGAGCAAATGAGGTTCATCGGCTACCGCGTGTTAAAACAGCAAGAGTGCGTGTTATTAAGGAGGGAAGGAAGTTCATTGAAACTGCGTGTCCCCTGTACCTGGGGGACGATAGGACCTTCAGCGTTTCCAACAGCTGCTGTTGTCAAGTCATTAACCAGCCACGTATTTCATTTTGGTCTGCGTTGTTGGGTGTTAATATGATATGCATATGAAATGTATACATCCATACATGCCCATGACAAGTTACAAGTAAATGATTTGCATCAATCCCCTCAGTTAAGCATTCCTGTACTATAGAGTGCATGACAAGGTATACAGTAATGATACCACAGGGAATATTGGTTTATAACATGCTTAAGTTATCGCGTTTGATTTCATTAGTTTGAGTATGTAAATCCATCCATTTGATTATAGGCTGTTGACCTTCAACATAAATTAAAATACCGCAATTATTTTAATATCATGATATTGACATCATTTTCAAATGTTGATTGAGTGAAAACTATATGTGTACGGAGCAAATGTAAAAAAAACATGTAAAGACCTGTGGGCCTGGCAAACACATTCAGACCAAGAAAAGGTAAGGTCGCGGAGCAAAGTCTGGGACCCACTAGTTTTGGCAGGCCTACAACTGCAAAGAACAGATAAGAACTGGAACAACAGCTTGCATCGATACAACATAGCTACAGTGGATTCAGACAGGGTATCCGTATTTCACTCAGGCGCTCCATCCGCAGCCTTTCACTCTTGAGAAGATATCTGCCAGCTGCCTCACTCACTCTTATTTTGCCGATGTCAAAATAAGAGTCTCAAATTTTTTCCCAGAATATCCATAAAAAATGATCAATGAATGGTTTCAACCACTTGTTCACAAAGTGCTGTTGTATCAAAAGGGGGCATTAAAACCAGGCATTAAATAACTTACAACTAATTATGAGGTATTTGAAAATGAAAACAAATGGCCTTGCCGGAAAGGGACCTTAAATCTAGCACACTCTCACAATCGCAGTTATTTGAACCATTATGTGGATGTTTATGAAAATTGCGCAGCTACTTCATCGGCATTTTATGAGGGAGTATATATGCAGACAAACACTAAAATGTGTGTTACCAGTTCTTCTGGAATAGGGTAATTTGTGAGAGTGACTATGGACAGATGTTTATATATGGTAAATGGTGGGAATAAGCGGGCCGCCATTGAACGTTATGCACAGCATCTGTTCCACTGCCCCTTAAAGCTGAGATTCAGAATAGTTAACCCCGTTTTGTGTTGAAATGTGCACAGGAAGTTCCTCCTGTGCTGTTCCATGCCTTTGCCTTGATTACACCATTGTTGCATGCTAGTGTGCTCAGAAGTGATGGCGGTCATATTACAGTACGCCACACACTACTATTGTGTGTGCGTGTGTATGTGCGCGTTTGTGTGCGTGTGCATACACGTGTGCGTTTGTGCGTATATACATGTTAATGTTTGTTTTTTTCCGAGACGCGAGTGTATTCATCTACACACAGACAGGGTGTAGGTTGGGACGGGTGGGACGGGTGGGGGTGGTGGGTTGTCAAGACAACCATGGAACAGATGGTGTTTTTCTTCACAAATTAGCCATCATCAAAGCAGAGGACACCAGCACTGCTGCTGAAGATGCAGATAACTTCATCAAGCAGGGTAGGGGAGGAGGGGGGGAGAGGTGGAGGTGGTGGAGGAGGAGGAGGTGGAGGAAGGCGGCTCATGAAAGAGAGATCAGTTAGGGCCCGATTGCACACTTTTTCTGACGTTTACTCCCTTTTGTTTGAGGTTTAACTTCCATGGAGGCACGAGTCTCCCTGTCTCTCTCTTGTTGGAAGCTTAGACCCGTGAACATGGTAGTGACAGTGTTATGCACAATGTTTACATTTCAGACGCAAGGCTTAGTAGCTGTTATAAAAGCGCGATACTTGGCAACATTTTTGCAGACAATCTTAAAATAAGTTTTGCCCAACACGATATGTGTTACGCAATAGAGTGAAGGACATCTCTCTCTCTCTCTCTCTCTCTCTCTCTCTCTCTCTCTCTCTCTCTCTCTCTCTCTCTCTCTCTCTCTCTCTCTCTCTCTCTCTCTCTCTCTCTCTCTCTCTCTCTCTCTCTCTCTCTCTCTCTCATTTTGTTCTCTTTTGATCTTTGTTAAACCGTTGAAGTATTTCAAATAATTGCTTGTAGAAACCTTGACCGCTAGCCAATTCCGTAGACATTGCAAATAAAGCAATTCAACCAAACTGAAGTCCATTCTACAATTCTTTGTGCTTAGTTTAATACAGCAAATAAGTAAGTGCATCAAAAAGGCTTAAAAGTAATCAAAAATACTACATTATGATCTCCAACCAGCTTTTGTATAACATGTCAATGTCTATATTCATTGGCTGTGATCATATATTGTTTTATTTCTTTAGCGCAACCCCCCTCGACTTTGCTGTCTTACCGCGTTTTCAAAGAGGTGCTTGATTCAAATAGAAAGAAATCCCCTGTTTGGTGGAGCAAACAAGCAGGGGTGGACTAGCGCTTCCTGTTCTAGCACTTCCTGTTCCATTATGGAGATATTCTAGTGAAGAAAAATCACTAGCACGAGCTTCAGAAGGGGTTTCAGAAATGAATTTGAACAAGTGCATTTCTACTGTGGCCAGACTACACCTTTACAGAAACCTTTTTACTATTCACTACTACTTGCTGAGTTTGTGTCAGCCAATTACACACTCACAGGTCCTCGCCTCCACCCACAAACAAATATGGAGCAAAATAAAGGGAAAGGCCTAGTTCTAACCTATTTGAGCTTGCCTATGATCAGACTTGAGGTGTTAACCTAGGGACGACTGAATAAGAATGCACTCACAGATGCTCCTGCTCAACTTGTATAATCTGTCAATAACACACATTTAACAGGCCAATGAGACACAGCCAGCGATAAGCAGGCAATATAATGCAGACAAACACAGAAGAGATCACAGACTCACACAACTTATTAATTGTAAAAGTGCATTAACGGTTTTTTTTATGTAAAATAATGATAACAGGTCTTAGAACCTAGCAAGGGACAGAAGCTAGGAAAATCCCAAGAGCACAGGTGAACCCAATTAGTAATCCACACAGGTGATGGTAATCTAACAAACGAGACACCAACCACCACCTCGTCAAACAAGGCATCCAAAGCCATCTCCCCCTGACCCTGCGTTCACACCAAAAGATGCATTTGCTGCCCGAACGCGTTGCCGCCGAAGTTTTGCGGCGCCGCAAATCAAGTTTTGCGGCGCGGCAAAAGTTTTGCGGCGCGGCAAAAGTTTTGCGCGGTGCTTCTGAATTCATTCACAACCATGGCCGACAACGGACAAGCTCTTTACCTGCGGTGGAATCTGGAGAGACGTCGGAATTCACAACCATGGCCGACATTACGAGCATCATATCTCTTTACCTGTTGTGGAAGAGGGAGAGACGTCGGAATGCTCGTCGTGGGTTCGACCATTCGGAGCCGTACAGAGATTATTACTGACACGCAGTACTACTATATATATATTACTACTAGTAGTAATAGTACTAGTAGTCTAGTAATACTACTACTAGTAATAGTACTAGTAGTCTACTAATAGTAGTCTACTACTACTACTAATTCATTCATTTTAATACTATTCACTATTCATTCACTCAGTACGACAATTACTGATTGGCTGTTACGGCATGTCACTCAGTGGCAACGACTCAGTGGCAACGCTGTTGAACGCTGATTGGCTGTCATCACGCGTTTGCTGCCGAAAAGTTGAAATATTTCAACTCGAGCAGCATTTGACGCGCCGCAAAATACGTGAACGCGCCCGCCGCCCGTGCCCGCTGCCGGGCACGGGCATGCCGCGCTGCAAATCAGATTTTGACGCGCCGCAAATCAAATTTTGCTGCCGGTTTTCTCGGCAGCAAATGCTGCGGCAGCAAAGCAGCAACGCGTCTCTACATTCACTTTGAATGGGATCGTGACGCGCGTCAACTTTTTGCATCTTTTGGTGTGAACGCAGGGTGAGACTTAGGCCGCGTTCAGACTGCCAGCCGAAATCCGATTTTTAGCCCATCCAGATTGGAACCGGATGACTCTTTTGTAGTCTGAACAGTCCCAAGTCACATGAAATCCGATTTTTGCAAAACGGATCGGAACCACCTCCGGGAGGTGGTTTCAGATCGCATTTGGACAGATGCGTCTCAGTCTGAACAGCTCCAAACACTCAGATCGGATTTGACTGTCCGTGACGTCACTCTACGCGACGCCAGACCTGACCCAATGCGCCAAACCACCCGCCTCAGTCCTTGGACAGAGGAAGAAACGAAATGCCTCATTAATCTGTGGGGAGATGGGTCCGTTCAAGCGAAGCTCGAGGACATGTATCGGAATAAGTCGATTTATGAAAGTCTTCCGCGTTCTTTGATCCATCTTGTTTGTTATTGTTTTTCTCGTCGCTATTACATGACGTCACGCAATACACACGCTGGATGACGCCTCCGCTCCGACGTCGTTGCTACAGCAACCTGTCAGATGGGTCAATAATGTGGCCCAGTCTGAACAGAGCCAAATGCGATTTGGACACTTGCTAAAACAGTGTGGACAGTCAGCCCTAAAAATACGGATATGAGAAGGAATCCGATTTGAATCCGATTTGCCTGCAGTCTGAACGCGGCCTTACGGACACAGTACTGCTCCAGCCCTCAGACTGTGTTCAATAACAAACTCGGCGTCATTGGAGTTTGCGTTGCGCAAGAAAAACAACACACTTTAACATTTAAAATTCCCTTTTCGGAGATAAAAGAAAAGGAGAGGCACGGCCGTGAGCCTGTTAAAACCTTCGACGACAGGAGACACTCTGCGCGTTCTTTCGACACAACATCTCCTGTAAACAGATGGTTTGTTAAGGGCTATAATTCAGAATGGGTTGTGAACGCTCCGCGCAGCAGCCTGAGCCACGCTAAAGTCATTTTATCCATCTGGGAGAAAGACACATTAACCTTATATTGATATTTAAATGTCAAGCCTGTGTGTCTGTGTGTGTGTGTGTGTGTGTGTGTGTGTGTGTGTGTGTGTGTGTGTGTGTGTGTGTGTGTGTGTGTGTGTGTGTGTGTGTGTGTGTGTGTGTGTGTGTGCGCGCGCATGTATATAATCTGAATATATATATATAAATATATATATATATAATATATATATATATATATATATATATATATATATATATGCGTGTCTACTGCAGTACTATGGGCAGTAATTCAATAGAGCCCTACCCTTTCCAGATGCATATTATATAGATATCAGATTATGCGGTGGTAGATGACGGATGGCCCCGGCTGATGTTTTCATCAATTAAGACTCAATTAGCTAAAGGCTGTGATGGCGCAGCATCTCAGCCTGCTCAATTATTCAGCCCAGCGCAGCCGTCCGAGCGCTGCGCCGGACATTTTTCACCCGGTATACACAACTAGAAACTTGTTTGCCATCCGTCTGTGTGTGTGTGTGTGTGTGTGTGTGTGTGTGTGTGTGTGTGTGTGTGTGTGTGTGTGTGTGTGTGTGTGTGTGTGTGTGTGTGTGTGTGTGTGTGTGTGTGTGTGTGTGTGTGTGTGCGTGTGTGGGGGGAGTGAGTGGGGGGGTCGGAGGGGGGGACAGGGACACTGTGGGCTGTGCATATTTTTTTCTTCTTTTTGGACACTCAATTAATAGGGGCCCCTTTTAGCTCTTTAAGGGCCCGATGGCTAAAACTATGGTGGAGGCTGGACGCTGGTCGGCAAGCACACTGGTTTGGGCCCTTGGATGTGTGGATGTGTGAGCCTGCGTGTGCGTGTGTGCGTGTGTGCGTGTGTGCGTGCGTGCGCGTGTGTGCATGTGTGCGTGTGTGGGAACAGTAAACAGATCTACACATGGGCGATCCCTCCAGCCAAGCCAGCGATACCAACTGGACGGCCAGATGGACGGCCCCAGGTCCCGCGAGGCCGGCCAGGCTAACAGAGCTAATGCAGGACGCTGGGCGTCCTGGCAGCACCCGGCTCAGGGACAGTCAGCTAGCCCTCCCCCGGTTTGCTCTGTTTCGCTGCACAAAAGTAAAAACACTTTCAATCTCGCAGATTGTGCTCTGCACAAGGACCCAACACACACACACACGCACAACGACCCACATTATTCCAAACAAACAAAACGCCAGTGGTGGACACAATCCCAAATAGATGGTGGATAAGTTATTTTTTATCTTAAATACATGTATCTAGGTTTTGTTCTCATGTATGTTATTCCATTATTCTCATTCTATCTTTATTCACACATACGCATAACGCATCACGCATAATGCTGTAAATAGAGTCATTTATACTCTATACTGCCTTCATAGTTTTACATAGCCTTGTATTGATATTGTATTGTTTGCTGCTCCTACGACCAAATGTCCCAGCGGGGCTGAATAAAGTACCCATCCATTTATCTATCTGCTTTTGTATGTTTCCTGGGGCTACTGTGAAACACCATATCTGCCTTTTTGGGGAATAAATGGAATAAATTACGTAATAAAAAAACATCAACTTCTAAATATTTCTCCTTTCCCCTGGTCCTGCTGCTCGCTCTGCCTTTCTCTGGCGTCCGTCCTTGCAGCTGCTATGGGGTCAGAGGAGGACGCATTGCGGAGGAAGTTGCTCGAAACTTAGGGGAGCGGGCGAGCCACCTGATCACCTCAGATGGCCAGGGAGCGTGCTCCCGCCAGCAGATAGAGATCCAAATCAACAACAACAACCCTAACAACAGAGTTGGAAAAAAAACATGGAGGAGCTGGCAGGGAAAGTGGTGGGTGCCACCCAGCTGCACTACGGTTAAGGTAAACAGGCCACAACAAGACAATAGGTATTATTCACCTGGTGGCCACCTGGTTGGTTAGTTGTTAGGGTAAACCTTTTAGAATCTTTAGAAGCTCTAAATGCTTTGATTGTGTTTCCCCAAAAATTCTATCCACCCCCAACTAACCGAAATAGGCGTTAAATTAAGAAAGTACTATTGGTCTTCTTCAATCTTGATTGGTGCCAGTTGTGTTGTCACACACTTGATTCTCATTATCACAAAATCAATGGCGTACAATCTAATTATTCCATTTTGTTGTCAGCTGTGGGTCTGCGCCGGCTCACTCGCAGCCACAAATGTTTGCTCTTTGAAGTGAACAACACAGCATCATTATTTAGGTGGAGGAAATAGAAAAATCTCTTCCTTCAAATTGCCAAAAACGGTTTGACACAACGGACAAAAGTCAGAGCTCTCAGAAAGTGTTTATGAAAGCTAATCACTAAATCACAGCCCACTCAAGAAAATAAATGTTTTTCTGTCGGTGTGTGTGTCTCTGCGTGCGTGTGTGTGCTTTACTGTGTCAGAAGAGAACCAGATCTTGTCCCTCTACAGAGCAATCAATATGTCCCCAATTAGCCTGCTAGTTTTTCAGTGTTCAGCGTGTTCAACTGCACTGCTACAGACTAATAGTTCCTTCCCACTTGTTTTCTGTCACCTCAAGGTGTTTCCCATCCCGTCCATATTTTACTTGAGTCGTTATGCATCGGTGCACGTCGTGTATACAGCAAGGGTTATTGACACCAGCACGACCATGAATGACAAAGAAATGTCTCTGGTTCCGGAGGGCAGCCTCAACAGTGCAAATAAAACACGTATGAATAATAAGAGAGTAAGATGTAATAGAAATACGATTAGGATATTGTGCTAACCATCGGTTATACGGTGTGTGTGTGTGTGTGTGTGTGTGTGTGTGTGTGTGTGTGTGTGTGTGTGTGTGTGTGTGTGTGTGTGTGTGTGTGTGTGTGTGTGTGTGTGTGTGTGTGTGTGTGTGGGGGTATGTGTGCGTGTGTGTGTGTGTGTGGATTCATCTTGACCTTGCAAGTGCGTTTAACCTGAATACCAATGTCCTCTTATGAGCTCTACAAAGCCTACGTTCTAAAATGCTGCAAAACTGTAATACAGGGTTCTCTTCATCTTAATACGATTCTCAGACAGCGGCAATCATAAGAACATTGCTTCCAGCAATCATAAGAACATTGCTTCCAGCAATCATAAGTACATTGCTTCCAGCTCTTGATGACCACATACCTCATGCATACCCTTTTACTTCTACCGACTCCTACATGAAGGAAACATTAACCTTACTTCTTAACACTAAATGTAACTCCCCATTATGCTACACTGACAAGCAGATGGCAAAATAGGGTGTGCATGCAATTAGTGTAGAATCGTGTGTTCAGCAGGTACTCCACCACACCTCCCCCCCCCACACACACCTTCTCACACGCACACGCACACGCACACACACACACACACACGCACACACACACACGCACACACACACACACACACACACACACCACCACCACCTAGCGCTCGCCGTCTGCCAGGCTGACGCCCGGGGGTCTGACAATAGGATCTCGCTCATGGGTGTTGCTTATTAGCAACTTTTGCATGAAACCTCACATGTGTGTGTGTGTGTGTGTATGTGTGCGCGCGCGTGCGTGTGCATGCGTGCGTGCGTGTGTGTGTGTCACACGCATTACTTAACATTTTGAAGCGACTGGGGAGGCGACTTTAGTGGGATCGTACTCGTCAGCACTTCTGACAGAAAAACCCACACACGAAGCTTGGGGTTAGCGAGCTAAGCTAGTGTTCGGCTAATATCCGACCTGGCGGTATACTTCACACGGATGATGTGCTGATGAGTTGGAAATGCTCCCGGAGAAGTAGGTGAGGAGGGAAAATGGTGTTATTGTCATTGCATAAATGGCAGGAAGATTGGTCTCTGGATTGTCGTGTACCTACAGGGCAACATTAGCATACGCTGGCTCACCGCTGGCATTTGGTCTGACCTGCGTATTAACAATTTTTTCCCTTGTTGTGACAAATCACACAATTTAACAGATATATATCTTCCAACACA
>OLKM01001287.1:113691-118691 GCA_900291075.1 Melanogrammus aeglefinus | reverse complement strand
GGCAAGCACACACACATACAACACACCACATACACACACACACACACACACACACACACACACACACCACACACCACACACACACACACACACACACACACACACACACACACACACACACACACACACACACACACACACACATCACATCTTTGGTAGTGACTATGGCAGCAGGTTTGGGGGGAGGGGGGGGAGAGAAATTAAGCAAACAAACTGCCAGCCGCTTGGCTTAGTGGCTTTATTCCGCCGCTAAGTCTGTCATGTGAAAGCGTGTTCTCCTAGGAACCTAGGGTTGGCTCCCGCTGTTGTTTTTCCGCCTATTTATAGTGTCCCTCCGACCTGCTCCCATTCAATTCTCAGTCCATCTGTGGAAATCAAACACTGCTCACCGCCCTGCCCAACCCCAGAATTATTGGCCGTATGCTGGAGTCCAGGGCGAAAAAGTAACCGCTAAATATGGAGCCATTTTTCATTCAGAAAACGTTTTGGGGGGGCTTCTAGGTTGATGAATCCGAGTTAGTTTTTCATTTATTTTGTTTTCTTCCTGGCTTACATCTGTTTGGGTTTATATGTCAAATATGTTGTGTCAAAAGCGAAAGACAAAAGATCAATATGGAATAGGACTTTGTTACTGTGTAGTCCATCACCAGGGCAGCGGAACAGACAGGAAATACATTTAAAACGTCCTTCCTTTCATTGTCCGTTTTCTCATTGTGTTAAGTCTTTAACTTAAGAAAACCAAAATGTTTTCTTTTTGTTGGCAGATTTAAAATGCAATTACCTCGTCCGCTTTTCAATTATTCGACTTTCCCAGCTCGCAATTCAACACAGAACCAAAACATAGGGTCTGACATTACAAACAAATCCATTTTCCGACTTCATGCTGCTTTTGGTTTTCCCCTCCTCAGAAATAAAACACTCCAAAATAAATAAAACAAGGTGCACGACCGACATCGCACTGATTTCTGACAGGTGGGATAAGAGTGATCTCATACCACAAAACGTGTCATTAACCTCTAGGTGTGTTAATTTCATTTTTTTTTAAACCATGGTAATGCCTCACACCTCCTCCGTGTATTCCACGACTGTTAAAGCAATAGGTGTCCGCTTTTCAATTACTCGACTTTCCCAGCTCACAATTCAGGTGCAAGCAGGTTAGGTGCAAATGAAGTATTAACCCACCTAAATATATTAATATAACAAATTAAGCCTGACAGAGCCATGCGTCGCACGACGGAGCCAATGAAAGCTATCTCTCTGCGTTGGGAAGGCGTTCTGTTAGGATATAGCCTTCCGTGTGTCGTAACAGGTCAAAATGGAACCTGCTACAAACCATAAATGCACCGGGCTTTATGGTGCTTGTGCTTTATGGTGCTTTCTCTAACCGCCACCCCAAGGGCTTCAATGCCTCACGATCCCCCATTAATCACACAAAGACACTATCGTCCTCCAGGCTAGGAACAATAAGCGGCTCTTTAAAGGAGAGCCAAACCCCAGCGCCACTTGTAGATCGTATGCATTAGACGACTCTCCTTTTCCAGGCGGAACGGCGGATTGGCTGATCTGGTTACCCAATCGCCTGCTGATGAAGTGTTGATGCGACGTGCCTGTCCCCCCGTTGTTGTAAGGCCGCGTTCAGACTGCAGGCAAATCGGATTCAAATCGGATTCCTTCTCATATCCGTATTTTTAGGGCTGACTGTCCACACTGTTTTAGCAAGTGTCCAAATCGCATTTGGCTCTGTTCAGACTGGGCCACATTATTGACCCATCTGACAGGTTGCTGTAGCAACGACGTCGGAGCGGAGGCGTCATCCAGCGCGTGTATTGCGTGACGTCATGTAATAGCGACGAGAAAAACATAACAAACAAGATGGATCAAAGAACGCGAAACACTTTCATAAATCGACTTATTTCCGATACATGCCCTCGAGCTTCGCTTGAACGGACCCATCTCCGCACAGATTAATGAGGCATTTCGTTTCTTCCTCTGTCCAAGGACTGAGGCGGGTGGTTTGGCGCATTGGGTCAGGTCTGGCGTCGCGTAGAGTGACGTCACGGACAGTCAAATCCGATCTGAGTGTTTGGAGCTGTTCAGACTGAGACGCATCTGTCCAAATGCGATCTGAAACCACCTCCCAGAGGTGGTTCCGATCCGTTTCGCAAAAATCGGATTTCATGTGACTTGGGACTGTTCAGACTACAAAAGAGTCATCCGGTTCCAATCTGGATGAGCTAAAAATCGGATTTCGGCTGGCAGTCTGAACGCGGCCTAATTGAGTTGAAGGGGTGTTACGCGCTAGACCTACCACACTCGTTATTTAGCTGGGTAGACAGCCCGTAAACCAATGCCGGTCCCTCCTTATTTACAAACAAAAATTCTCTCATAGAAGTTTCTTGACAGAAACGTGTGTCCTTATGAACTGAAGAGTCTCACCTGCAGAGAGCCACCTCCAGAGACTCTCTACCCAGAGCCTTACTTCCTGAACCTCACCTGCGGCCTCAGCTGTTGCCATTTATCGCTAACGAGCACCTCAACACCGCCCCCTCTGTGTGATGTCAGTACTGAACCATAGGCACACTAACCTCTATACCTAATCGTAACAGGGGGGTTAACACGTCGCCAGAGGAGCCCTGCATGGCAGGACCTTGGAATTGAACCGGCGAACCTCCCTATGCATCCCTCCCCCGTAGAAACTGCGGCAGCCTGGGACTTGTAGAGGAAAATGGTCTGTGAATCTCAGCCAATCACAGAGCTTGAGTTACTTCTATAGAATGCACCACAGTGAATACAAAAGAGCATATCCCAGCAAATTTATTCTCTCCATCGTGACGCAGCCTTATTGATGACAGTGTAAGAATGGGCAAGTAAATAAAACACTGATGTCGGAAACAGGTTTGCACCATGCCCGTAGTCAGTGAGGAGGTCAAAAGGTGCAGACCTTTTTTCAGAGCTAAAAATTAAATTGGAAAGGAAGTAAATCTGTATGGTTTAGTTCTCAACCGCAGGTTGAGAACTAAACCTATAGACTGAGTTTGCCCTGCACAAGGGTCTGGGGAAGAGCAATACATTTCTTTCTGCTTCTGATACGTTTTTTGCGGGAGCCAATCACCGAGCTGTCTTTTCCCCTTGGCGCGCTATTGGCTGGTTTAACACAATGACGACAGGGAAGCGACAGCAAGCAGCCAATCGCGTAAAGAGTCATTTGAACTAGGCCTGTTGATCACGCCTCTTGTGCTGATGAAAATGACGGCAGCTTCCCCAGACCAACGTGCAATCTACGATTGAGCTTGGTCTGGGGATAGTCAGACTACTAAACCGATGCTTAATGCTGTACCGACTACATAAATTAAATCCTAATCATGCCCTAATGGTTTCTGTCTGTATGAGGTTAGCTTTTACTGCAGCGTACTGCATCTGTGTCAATGCCACCGGGTACGCATATGTCTCTCAGGCCACACTCAATCAAGTGTGTGTGTGTGTGTGTGTGTGTGTGTGTGTGTGTGTGTGTGTGTGTCTGAGAATGTGTGTGTGTGTGTGTGTGTGTGTGTGTGTGTGTGTGTGTGTGTGTGTGGTGTGTGTGTGTTGTGTGTGTGTGTGTGTGTGTGTGGTGTGTGGTGTGTGTGTGTGTGTGTGTGCTGGTTCTGTGCACGGGAACATGGGCTTGTTCACATTTTAGGTCCCCCATCTGAAAGGTTAATAAGCTGAGAGCACCACACACCCAGCCCCTGCTTTGTCTACCAACCCCTGAGCTAATTAGGACACATTTTTACAGCACCACATAGAACGCTGTGACTATGGCACGCTAACACCCGGCAGTGTGTGTGTGTGTGTGTGTGTGTGTGTGTGTGTGTGTGTGTGTGTGTGTGTGTGTGTGTGTGTGTGTGTGTGTGCGTGTGCGAGTGTGTTTGTGTGTGAGTTGCGGAAAGAGAGAATGATTGAAAAAACAGCATTGAAACAGCCTATACATTGACCACCCCAAGCATCACGTAGTTTCACGGCACATTCATCCGGGCCACAAGCTCCCATTTACTGGTTGAGCAGCAGAGGCTGCGTTAACATTGGAACAACGTGGACCTTCCCATGAATACTTTGCATTGGTGCATGGGCTGTGGGCTGCAGGGACACTGGTGTCTCCCTGACTGACTGTGCACACCAATGTATGGCGTGTACATGTTCAGTGAGCAGGTTTGGGGTTTAAGCGAAAAGACATGTGCACTGCGGTGTGATTTACACCGAGGGGCGGTAGGGGGGGGCGGGTGGGGCGGTAGGGGGGGGTGGGGTGGGGGCGGTAGGGGGTAGGGGGCGGGGGGTTACGGTAAAGCACCGTGAAGAGCATTAGACAACTTGACACCGCGAAGGAGCAAGATTGATTTGGAGCATACGGTGGAGTACAAGGGTGGTGGGGGTGGTGGTGGTTGGAGGCGGGTGGAGGTCGGTGGGTTAGGGGAGAAGGAGAGGCAGATGAAGCCCCCCTCCACCTGCATCCTAACACCACACACACCTGCGCATGCACACAGACACACACCTGTGAATGCACGCAAGCACGCAAGAACCCACATGCAAGGCCGCACACGCATTCAGGCACACGCACACGCACACGCGCACGCGCACACACACACGCACACGCGCCACACACACACACACACACACACACGCACACAGACGCACACACACACACACACACACACACACACACACACACACACACACACACAATAGGTTGATGATGTAACATCATAACATCCATGTGGGTTTCGTTTAGGGGAGTTTAATGATTATTAACTTAACTGTACAAAGATTCATTATGATTATGTTTTCTGCAATGTCCCTGCTTAAGGTGTTGGTGAAGCTGGCAGAAGTTTTGAGCAAACTTTATTTTGATGCAAATAAAAATGTAAGCCTGCGACCCCAGCCTGGACAATCAGCCGATTAAGCAAACAAAAATAACATGAACCGTCTGTTGGCGGTTTACAAATCCCCTTTACCTTTCATTTCTC
>OLKM01001287.1:106191-108691 GCA_900291075.1 Melanogrammus aeglefinus | reverse complement strand
TAAGCCTTCACTTAACCAATAAGAAAGAGTCGCGAAGGCCTCGCCTCATTAGTCAACGGGCTAACGAGCTGCCTATTGACATCTCCTAAAGACCTGCCCCCTCGTCAATCTGATTTCCTGCTAACCGGCCCCAGGGCACGTTGGGAGGGTGGAGGGTTGGGGGGGGGGGGGGGGGGGCGGCGGATCGAATCGACATGCTACAATTAGCTGTGGGCCTGAGGAACCGGTTTGAAAGGCATGGCTGCAGTGTAGATATTCATTAAGATAAATATCGGCCCTGCCTCGCTCCCATTGGCTGGCAGGCTTATTATGAAGGCCCAAGCCCATTTGTTTAATGGTGCCCTGTCACTGCGACGATGGGCTGTAATGTGAGTTGGGGGGGGTTGCCTGTGGGTGTGTGTGCGCGCGTGCGTGTGGGGGGCCGACAGAGGGCCAGTCTCCATTGTTTCATATTGAGCTGTGCTGTCCAGAGCGATTGGCAGGGAAGCTCTCTGTGGATTGGCCCCCCCCAACAGAGGATCCCCCGTCCAGCTCCTGACTGGGCCTGGCCTCTGTCCCAGCCCTGTCCCATCGCCGCTACATACTAATCAGTGCTGTTGAAGATCAGCCTGAAAGTGGATCATACACATGTTTTGGGGATTCTTTCTTTTTCTATTCTGGAGAGAAATCAACCCCCCCTCCCCTCCGTCCACAGATGTGGGAAGTGATTTGTGAGCACAGCTTGTGTAATATTCATGACGCACGACTCTTAGTACCTCCAAAGCACTGTCTCTCTCTGTCATGTTCTATCATTTCATTAGAGAATGGCGCTTAAGTCTCTCTCTCTCTCTCTCTCTCTCTCTCTCTCTCTCTCTCTCTCTCTCTCTCTCTCTCTCTCTCTCGCTCTCTCTCGCTCTCTCCTCTCTCTCTCGCTCTCTCTCGCTCGCTCTCTCTCGCTCTCTCTCTCTCTCTCTCTCTCTCATCTCTCCTCTCTCTCTCTCTCCCCTCTCCGTCTCTCTCTCCTCTCTCTCTCCTCGCTCGCTCTCTCTCGCTCTCTCTTCCCCCCCCCCCACCCCCCTCCCCCAGCATCTCAACAAGTCCTCAGAGAAAGCGGGAACAAGAGGAGCTGAACTGAGCGAGAGAAATAAGGAGGAACGACGGGACACGGGACACGGGACACGGGACACGGGACGCGGGACGCGGGACGCGGCCGTGGAGTGGAGTGGCGTGACAGATGGCCACCAGCTGGGGGTATTTAAAAAGTAAATACAACATTATCATTTCATGAATAATGTCCTTCCTCTCACGTCCGCGACATTCTGACGGCTTTGTGCGGGGAAAAAAATCAGCGGCGACGTCAGAAAAAAACCTTGACTTTCCTTTTTGTCACGGGGATACAGAGGAGAGGGCCGTCCTGTTAAGAGGCTCCTGTTCAACCAGTCATTCTCTTTGGCTCTTCTTGCCTTTCCTCCTCTGGTTCACAATAGACAGCTCACAGCCGTCGGATCAGCGGAGGGAAAGAGAACGACGAAAGAAAGGGAACACGGGACAGACACGAAAAGGGAGAGGGGGAGAGAGAGAGAGAGAGAGAGAGAGAGAGAGAGAGAGAGAGAGAGAGAGAGAGAGAGAGAGAGAGAGAGAGAGAGAGAGAGAGAGAGAGAGAGAGAGAGAGAGAGAGAGAGAGAGAGAGAGAGAGAGAGAGAGAGAATAATAGACTCTCTCTCAACAGGGTGTGATCCAGAGTGGAGCTCAACATATTGATGCATTAACAAGAGTGCCATTAGTGGAACGGCTGCTGGCGTGTTTTTTCCTCCCCTCTATGCTTTCAGCAGTAAAAGTGAATAATTCCCGTGTGTATGCGCACACACACACATACACACACCCACAACCGCACACACACTCAACCCTTTCCATTACTGTAGGTGGGGTGTGTGTGCTGGGTCGATGAGACTCCTGGATGCCAGCCACAGCTACTGTTTATGGACTCAGATATGTTAAAGTGGGGCCACTTTATCAAAGGGCCCCGGATGGATGCGGGCTCTTAATTTTTCTCTCTCTCTCTCTCTCTCTCTCTCTCATTGTTACTCCCCCCCCCATCCCTCTTATTCTCTCTCTCTCTCTCTCTCTCTCTCTCTCTCTCTCTCTCTCTCTCTCTCCTCTCTTTCCCTCTCTCTCTCTCTCCTCTCTCTCTCTCTCTCTCTCTCTCTCTCTCTCTCTCTCTCTCTCTCTCTCTCTCTTTCCCTATTTCCCTCTCTCTCTCTCTCTCTCATTGTTACCTCTCTCTCTTCTCTCTCGCTCTCTCTCTCTCTCTCTCTTCCTCTCTCCCCCTCTCTCTCCCTCTCTCTCCCTCTCTCTCCCTCTCTCTCCTCCCTTCTCTTCTCCCTCTCTCTCCTCTCTCTCCCTCTCTCCCGTTTATTTTCAAGTCTTCCTGCTTCTCTGTTTGGTCTGTCTGGTGTGGGAGTTTATGCGTCTGCCCCCCCCCCCCTCCCTTCCCCCAGTCTTTCTCTCAGACAAAAATCAC
>OLKM01001287.1:94821-103168 GCA_900291075.1 Melanogrammus aeglefinus | reverse complement strand
GAGAGAGAGAGAGAGAGAGAGAGAGAGAGAGAGAGAGAGAGAGAGAGAGAGAGAGAGAGAGAGAGAGAGAGAGAGAGAGAGAGAGAGTCAGAGACAACAATTCAAGTCTCTCCTACTCTCTCTCTCTTTGAGACACAATCATTTTAGTTAAATATCTCTATTAACAACAACATACATTTACTTAAACCATTGATTGGGCCCCCCAGAAAACCTTGCCTAATAACGTACTTTCTTTATGATGGGATTGCTGGGCCGAGTCACACTGTCTGCAGGCTTATGATTACACAGGAGGTAACTGATGGCGGAGAAATGGTATTGCCATTACTTCCGTGAACTTAAAGCTATGGACAACAGCACCTGAAAGGGTCGTAAAGTACCCACAACCCCTCACAGATGGATGGATCAACTGAACACCTCCCCAATCTCTCGACAAAATAACTTCAAAAAGGAATATTAATTGACCGCTTAAAGTTAGCCAATGAACTCGGCCTTGGAAAGATGAAGGCCCCCCCCCCCCCTCCACACCTTTCAGTTTGATGTAGTTGGTCTGAATCGCCGTAGATTGGTTCAGCTGCACTGTAGGTGTAATGTGAGTGAACGGTAATTGGTCCCGGCTTGGCAAGGCCGCGCGAGGGTCAGCAGACTCCACCCATTAAAGCTGCTTGAAGGAATTAGAACGGAAACGATAGACTTGAATGTACTGGAGATTGAACGGAACATCCTTTTCTGACTCTGACCACCTACCTGGATAACCCTTCATGACACGATTAGAAGAAATAAAGTGAAAGAAATGTAATGCCTGCAGCAGTAACTTTTTAATAAATAAAGAAATATGGGAGATGCAGTGCTGCGGACATTATATTTCTTTCACTTGATATAACTTACATTTGTCCTGCACCGGGCTAAAACGTGGGATGTAGCACACAGCTACTAGGATTTCTGTGGTCCATCTTTAGGCTTCACACTCGTGTGGTCAGTTGGATGAGCACTGGGGAAGCGCCACAAGCGAAACACTATTCTGCTGGTGTTTCCTTTGTTTGTCCGGTTTCATGACTTCTCTCTCTCTCTCTCTCTCTCTCTCTCTCTCTCTCTCTCTCTCTCTCTCTCTCTCTCTCTCTCTCTCTCTCTGTCTCTCTCTCTGTCTCTGTTTCTCTCTCTCTCTGTCTCTCTCTCTCTCTTCTCTCTCTCTCTGGCTCTCACTCTCTTCTCCTCATCTCTCTCCTCTCTCTCTCTCTCTCTCTCTCTCTCTCTCTCTCTCTCTCTCTCTCTCTCTCTCTCTCTCTCTCTCTCTCTCTCTCTCTCTCTCTCTCTCTCTCTCTCTCTCTCTCTCTCTCTCTCTCTCTTCTCTCGTATCCTCTCTCCTCCCCCCACCCAAGGTTCACAACTCTCTCCGCCCGCACCTCGCTCTCCCGACAACAGTGCGGCAAGCGTCTGCGCGTTCATGGGCAAAAGTCATCAATGTATTTATAATCCCAGAGAAAGAGAGGCGGAAGTCTGCCGTCGTCTGCGGAGTGCCCATCTGTCCTTCTCACTGTGTTTGTGACACATCTGTCCGTGTAATGCTACCTCGCCGGCTGGTGATCCAGCAGCTCTGTTTATTTTGATATGTCATTTACTCCTGAATTATGCAGGTTTTGTATCATGAAAGCCAGTGGAAAGTGTGTATGATAGGCCATGTGTGAAATGAGCTCCTTTTAGGCTGATTTGCTCATTTTGTATTTATCGGTTTGCAGGGACATTTTATCTGGTTGGAAGGACGTTTTGTCCAGTTGGAGGGATGTTTAAAATGCCCAGAGGTAACTTTTGGTTAATATGGTGAATGGGAACAAACAATGGTTTTAGTGTAGTTTACATTTTTAGGCACTCGACCCTGAAATCGTGTTTCATTTACAACGATTGTAACAGGACTGGACTTTTGCAGCCAATTATGTCAACCTTTTTCGGTTCATTGCCCAGAACGACCAGAATATTAATCTACGTTTTTAGAGGACGTTGTAATGAACCCTAATTTGGTTTAAACCTTTAAAAATATATCCTCCTCAACAAATAAAGAAGGGTTAGGGTTAAGGTGAGAAGAAAAGAAAAACACTTCTTGAATCGAACAAACATGATTTGTTTGCAGCTAAAGATTATACATTATATAAGCACAAAACTCATTTCATTGCTTATTTTCATGATAACTTCTTATCTTCTCTCACTACTCGTACTAAGGAAAAATGACAGAGGCACATGTGCATAAACACACACACACACACACACACACACACACACACCATTGTTGGATTTTTTTCCTTAAATTGCCTGCGAAGTTAATACACAACTGTCAAATCACACTTGCACATGTGTGTACATTTGTGTATGCCATTTGCTTCTTGTAGCTGCCTGTACTCCAATGGCTGAGTGTTTGTATGCATACGCTTTCGTTGTTTTTCTTTGGACTGCAAATGCTAAATGGCGCTGTTAAACGGTATTGTAAAAGCACTTTTCAATCACTGCCTCTCACTCACCTAATCAATCACACATACAGACATATACACACCAACACACACAAACACACAAGCACACACACACACACACACACACACACAAATGCACTCTGGTTCCTTTTGCAAGGAATCTAACCAGCGATCCCTCGATCAAATCATGCTTGTGTGTGTGTTTGTTTCTCTCTCTCTGCATGCGTGTTGATTGTATATGTGTGTGTGTGTGTGTGCGTGCGTGCGTGCGTGCGTGCGTGCGTGCGTGCGTATAGGTGTTATCAATCTCTCACTGCAATCGCCACCCCGTAGGATGACATTAATAGATTTGTCGAACAGCTCGCCTCAACTCAGTCTCAATTGCTGATAAATTTAGATGACATCTCACATAAGAGCGCAATAGTGGTAGTAGTGTACACGCAGACATTTGCACCCGAGTGTACCGAATGTGGGCATTCAGTTCATTTGTGTGTGGACTGATGGGTAATTGTATCAAAGTGCCTTTGAGACCCACTGTGGTTGAAGGGAGTTTGTGTGTAATAGGGTGTGGAAAAGAGACGCAGGGGGAGAAAAACGAGTGACATTTTGGGGAATTTTGGCATTGGACATAACACACCAACCCACCTCTGTTGTCTCTTAGCAACTGTTTGCCTTGATCTTTGTAGTTTGTCTCCCTCCCACCCCAGTCCTGGGTAAATCTCTCGTGCTTGGTCTACTAAATGTCTTTATTCTGCACTCTCTTCTTCTTTATGTCTCTTCATACACGCAAAAGATACACATTCCCATTGTAAGCCCAGCATGTTAGGAATGTACGGAAGTATATTTATTATAGTCCACATTAGGAAAAAGCTACATAGAAAAAATGGTACGCAGGTGCAAATGGGCAAACAAAAGTGCAAACAAAATATGCAGCAAGAATTAATCCTTCCACACGTTAACCACATTGAAGCCTTGACACAAAAGATCTCCAAAAGTCAGCCTGATCTTTGATAGGTGTTCAATGTGTATCTCAGCATGTCTGCCTGGAGAGACCATCAAAATACCTTACGTTTGCTCAACAAGTTTTTGTTGTTGCTACTATAAAACAAAAGTGTAATCGCTCCACAAATCCATACAGCCGACAACATAAGTGAGTATTCAATGGCAACGGTTTACTTAGTTCGAAGAGATTTGTGAGATTCTTTACCTTCTCCCAACCCTCACCCACAACATGCACTGGCAAGAACAAGGTCCTTGGATTACTGTGCGCCTGATGTCATGACTTTGGCATTAGCGATAATGTGACTTTTGTAAAAACTTAATAGACCTAAGGTCTTCCATTCATGCACACTAGATTCCAACCCCTTAATTAATACTCATCTGATAATTAAATGATTCACGTTTAGTCATTAATTAATGAATTAATTGTTTAATGAAAATGGCATTGTGTTGATTCGGTTTGGCCCTAGATACATGAGGACATTACTTGTATGTGTAAGTAAAATAGTAATATCTGTAAAACTTTATCTCAAAAAAAAAAAGTGCAATATTTAGGCCCGGGCTAATGCTCACTGCCAACACCTTCCGGCACACAAACACAAGTGAGCAAAAAAAATCATACTCAATATTCAATATTTGCAGCCTTCTCTGTCTCTATCGCAGACCACCTGCTTAGTACCGAAAAGTTTGAGTCACTCCATGTTATATAAACTCTATATTTTCCTTCTATTTTCCAATGTGCAGGGCTGCTCGCTGTTGGGGCAGGCTCCAAACAAACACAATGATCGATCGGCTCATTGGACGAACCCGAGCACGTTCTGTAGGTTGCTGGCTTTTGACAGAAGGTCATCAATCTGGTTCACATGGCAACAGCATGACGTCCTTAAAGCGGCCTGGGAGGCCCTTAAGCCAGCGGACAACGTGCAGAGCTGCGCCGTAGGGTGAACCGAACATCATGCCAATTCTCTGTCTCTTTTTTTGTGGTGAGAGCACGTCGTTCTTACCCCGTCACTGGCATGCGGAGGAGGACCAGTGGTTAGTTCTTCATGCCAACAATGGATGCCGAAATGAACCCCTTCATTGCCTGAGCTGTTGCGGCAGCAACAACAGTAAACAGTGAGATGATCACACACACGGATGGTAATGCAGTGATGGTGTTTGATGATAGATATAAAGCGGATGGATATAAGTGATAGGTACTAGGTAGGGATGTGCTAGTACGGTGAGGATAGACAGAGAGATGATACTTCTGTGATTATAGACGTAGAGATGATTTACAGATTATATATATATGTATATACAGTGGATACATCTAGAGATGATAGAAATAGCGATGGAAATAAAGATGATAGCTTTAGAGATAAGATAGAGACGGATGTTGCGCCTGTCTAAAGTTGCGGGTGCGCCCAGGGGTCATGTTTCCATGCCTGCCGATCAGAGCTGGAGCAGATAAATACTGCAGAGTCAACTGACCCGGGAGTGGATGCCGATCGTAACCTTTCCCACTAAAGACAAAAGCCAGATGTTTGTGGGCGTTAGTTGGCTTTTTGTCCGATGGAGAAAGGGCCTCGTGTCTCAGAGAATTCACTCCACATAATACGGCTGGCTGTTAAAACAATTTGATGCAACTCGACGCATGGGAACAATGTGAATTGGCAACGATGTTTGTGTTAATAGATATTTGCATGTAATTCGCAAAAGTGGATTACATTAAATTGCTGCAGCCTCCAACGAGGCTGTGTTGCATATGGCCTCTTAGTTCATTGTGTTTTTGCATGATTGCTTCTATAATTTCATGCTGTAAATAAATAGATAAATAATGTATTTAATGCAAAGTTTAAACTAAAACCGGATGTGATTAAACAAATTGCTACAGTACAGGAATACACTGATGTAAAACAGGTTGAAAATTAAAACAGGCGACTGAAAGGGTTTTCGCCATTAGTGCATTTAGTCCATTATTTCTATTCTCACATTTCTGTTATGGAACAAACTGCGTGTGCAGAACCACTAAGACTTGTTGGCTAAGTGCAGCCCAACGTGAGCAGATGTCTCATAGGAGGCCCTGCTATTTCGCATTCAAATTCCTCCTTATTGGCGTTTACAGCCAAAGCAGGCTTTCAAAAGAACTGCAAGGTCTCAAGAACAAGGGGCCAAGAAGGTATTTCGTGGTGTTTGATGTTTCATCTCTGCGTAAGCCTTCTTTATATCAGACGTACATAATAGGTTACATTTTCCCTTGTTGCACGCTTCATAATTTATTTATATTTTTTTACTTTGTTCATTCACAATGATAGTTTATCCGGCGTGATGAGGGGTGCGAATGCATCAGAGAAACAAGACGGGTAAGTAATGAAGGCCGTTTCAAAGAACGTGCCTGTGACTGCTTTGTCATGAAGGGAACTTCAGAAACAGGCCCGGTTTTTGTTAGACTACGCACAGACGCGCAATCTTTGGCATTGAATGTAGGATTGTGTTACAGCACTGTGAACATTCTATACAAAGGTCTGTCTATTCAAGTGCAATATATATTTTGTTATTCACAGTGCAAACACAATATAGGCGATGAGCGCACCATTCAAGTCGATTGGACTGCATAGTCGAGGGCAGCCCTGTGGGCTAAAAAGTGTTTGTCTTACATGTTGTAGAATCACCAACCCACTCTCACCACAGATGTCATGGCATGAAAAATAGATAGCAGCCAGACCTGCTTCTACAGACACTCACACACACACACACACACACGTACATGCACACACAAACACACAAAACCAAGGGCATAAGTGGCACACACACACATGGCGCACTCCTTGTCTTCTCCAGATCCACGAGAGATATGGGACCCTCTCTTGGACTCTCCCTTACACACAGACATGCACACACACACACACACACACACACACACACACACACACACAGCAGATATACCAGCTGTTGACACTGTCCAATTACAGATTACAGGCTGCAGATCAATGGCCTTGTCGCTCTTAAGCGAGAGGTCATTAATGTGCAGACATGCACGCACACACACAAACACACAGACACATGTGCGTGCATGCACACACACATATACATGCAGGGACACAGACACATGCATGCATTTACACACACATTCACGTGCACGGAACACAGAAACATACCCGTGTGCACGTACTCGCTCACTCACTCACAAATAAAATACAACACGTATACACACACACACACACACACACACTCAAACACAATCATTCACTCACTCAGACACAAATAAACTTTGGCACATAAACACACACACAGAGACACAGACGCACACACCCACACACACACACGCAAACCCACTCTCACTGCAGTGGTTGTCGTGGTGGCGAGGTCAGCCTCATCCATCAAAAGGTGTGTGTGTTGTGGGGAGGTTTGGAGGTTCAGGCCGGTGCTGCTGGAACAAGGACCCGGGCTGAGACCAACACTCAGGAGTTCACCCTCTCTCATATGAGGGGGAAACACAGGGTCCTAATGGCTACCGGCGGAGGGGGGGAGAGAGAGAGAGAGAGAGAGAGAGAGAGAGAGAGAGAGAGAGAGAGAGAGAGAGAGAGAGAGAGAGAGAGAGAGAGAGAGAGAGAGAGAGAGAGAGAGAGAGAGAGAGAGAGAGAGAGAGAGAGAGAGAGAGAGAGAGAGAGAGAGCAATTTAGAATGGGAGTGAGCAAAGGAAAGGTGGAGATAAGTATAAAGCGGGTGAGATAGACAGAGGGGGATGGATAGATAGATAATGTAAAGAGGTAGAGGGAATATAAGAGAGACAGAATTAAAAAGGTTGAGGGAGAGCAGGAGAGACAGAGGCAGATAAATACAAAAATTGTAGAAAGAGTGTGAGAGAGTGGGAGCGTGAGAGAGAAAGTGGGAGAGGGAGAACGAGAGGGAGTGGAGGAGAAAGAGAGAGTGAGTAAGTGAGAGAACGAGAGAGAGAGAGAGAGAGAGAGATGAGAAGAGAGAGAGAGAGATATAAGAGAGACAGAATTAAAAAGGTTGAGGGAGAGCAGGAGAGACAGAGGCAGATAAATACAAAAATTGTAGAAAGAGAGAGAGAGAGAGAGAGCGAGCGAGAGCGAGAGCGAGAGCGAGAGAGAGAGAGAGAGCGAGTAGTGAATAAATCAAACCAAGGCTGTGGCCTTTCCCAAGTGAAAACAGCACCGGTTCATTGGTGGGGCCCAGTCTGACGCGGCAGAAAAGGGGTCCGCTATTGACGTGTATCCTATCCGTGGAGGGGTGTGTGTGTGTGTGTGTGTGTGTGTGTGTGTGTGTGTGTGTGTGTGTGTGTGTGTGTGTGTGTGTGTGTGTGTGTGTGTGTGTGTGTGTGTGTGTGTGTGTGCGCGTGTGCGTACATCGCATTAATTAAAGTCTTCAATTGAAAATATGTCACTGACAACACAAAGCATGTTGACGAAGAATGCTGGCTTTTCCTCCGGTGTTTGTGGTGCCCGATGCACCCACTCCCCCACACGCTGCCCCCCCTTCACAGCACGAAGGAGAAAAGGAAAAGCCGGGCCTATCTAACGTTATACTAATAACAGTAATAAATCATGATAACCATAACAATAATGTTGGATTTTGCCACAGTAAGAGGCTTAGGAGCACTTCATCTGTCAGAGCACAAATCACAGGGTCTATAAACTCTACTATCTACTATACTATATATAACTAACTATGACTATAGAGATTGGGCAGCATCGGCTTGACTTTTCTTGAGCTCTGGTGTGTTAAATCCTCAAGCCCCGTCCTCTACAGGAGGCCATTGGCGGACAGAGTTATAGTATGTCTTCCTCGAGTCTGCCATCGGGCTCTGACCACCAAAACAATAATTTATGACACACTCTGCTGCACGCATCACTGTGGTAGGTGAGTGTGCATCTGGTAAAATG